>JAHKKF010536967.1:21665-34580 GCA_019740295.1 Labeo calbasu
CTTAGATATTTGAGTTGAATCAACTTAAAATTTTAAGGCAGCTGGGTTACTAACCCATCTGTTAAGTTTAGCAAACACAAATATCTAAGTTGTTACTTAGTACAACTTAACATTTCAAGTTGACTAAACTTATTTTAGTTGACTGAACTTAAAATTTTAAGACAGCAGGGTAACAAATTATTTTACAAATTGTGTTTTTTATTTGTTACAGTGTATGGGACACAGTGTCTCGTTCCCTCTCATGGAACCATGGCTACATGCATAAACTGAGACGTTGTCCATATAATGAAATTCAGTGGGGTCAACACAACACCTTTTTTTCAAACCTGTTTTTTTTTTCTTGTTTTTTTTCAAACCGGTATGAATTTCTTTATTTTGTGGAGCACAACAGAAGAGCTGTCCTCATAGCGACAGTGTCTCATTCCCTCTTAGAGAACCATGGTTGCGTAACCTGAGATGTTGTTCATATAATGAAATTCAGTGGGGTCAACACAGCACTGGACCCCATTGACCTTAATTATAGAGGTTTTCGTACTTAATTCTAGGAACTAGCCAGCCTGGTTGCATTCGCACCGGCAACGACGTCTTTATTCGTGGCATTTACAAACGTCAACAACTGGTGAATGGAGGATGCTGCGATCAGAGCTGTTTTTGTTGTGTGTCATGGGTTTCGTGATAATGGAGATGGAATGTAACCCCAATTTACGTGAGTAAAACAGCATAAAAATCTGACTAAATCTCTTGCAGCCTTACATATCATTGAGGCTGAGAAAAGAACACAATGCTGCAGACAACCGTTACCGCTGTTTTCCATGTTCGTGGAAAAAATATTTTTAGACGTCTTTTTAAAAATGCCGGGTAGCTGGTGTTTGGTATGAATTTGGCCAATCAGCGTACACTTCATGCGCATTAGCATCAGTGGTTCGTTAGGCCTACTGTCATTACCGTTAGTTACTACAGCCTACAATTTGCTAGCTAGCTATGCCTTTGTCACGTAAATACATATTACCTGGTTGCGATAATTTACAAAACAGTTCAGTCTCATTATTTAAATTTATTTGTATATTTGCACGAGTGGGCGTGGTTTCAGTGCAGACAGTGGACACGCCCACTGTGTTGGAGAGCAGACAAAACTGCTTATTTTTTAAAGATTTTGATAACCTATGTTATTTACTTGCCTTTTTTTATCATTCAAATTTGGCTGAGTGATAAATACATTTTTATGTGGTGTGACAAACTCCGAGCCCATATTTAATATCGCTATACATGGACTTTAAGTCAGCTTGCCAAAATAATTACCTTGAATTAAAGCAACAAATTTATGCATCTGTGTCATAAATAATGCTTTGGTGTGTTAATGTTATCATTAGGCTGAAGGTTAGACATCTTCTGCCTCCTTCTTCCAAAATTATCTCTCATTCTGACCCTTCTGTTGACTGTGTTTTTAATTTGCTGTCAATTCTGCGACCCCACAGAGGATAAGCGGTTTGGAGAATAGATGCATGGGGTACACTTTCGTGTTTTTGAAATGTTCCGCAAGCTGTTCTGCACACACTCGGGGGATTCCGCTCGTGTTGGCCCAGCGACCCGGTTTTTCTGCATCTGTGTTACACCCTTTTAAGGGAAAGACATTCCCATTGGGAACCACATTTGACACTACTGCTTTTTTTCTCCCATGATCTGTTTATGGTTCACGAGCCAATCTGATGCCTTATGGAATGCATTCTGAGAGTAAACCTGCTCAGACTAATTCCAAGAAACTCTTCATGTTCTGAAAACGAGTTAAAGCGACAAACGTGGCTCGCCCATGCGTTTCTCACACAAACACGTCACATAGGGATCAAAAATAGGGATGAATAACAGGCTGACTCCTTCACAAGCTGTCAAAATCACTCCTTTGGTGAGCAAAGAGACAATCAACCCTTTGAATACCAAATGCACATATTTTCTCTCAGACACACAGCATTGCCATTTATTTCATTTTATTAACAAAATAGCTCTGAACATGCATTTTCAAATCCAAAGAGAGGGTTCTCCAAAATTGGAAATAATTGTACATCGCTGGAGAATCCAGCTCGGCACATTGAAAGTGTTTTTTCTCCCTCATTTTCAAACACAGTGACAACATTTATAGAAACACATACCAGTCAGGACAAACAAAGGTCTTATCAAACACATTAGGGCTTTAAAGTGGCCTGATGATAACCAGGAAAGGGCAATAAATAGAAACGCATGCTTCCACATTCCCACATTCACACACGCTCGTCAGAAAGAATGCCGTCAAACTTCATTGTGACCTGCTGAGAAGGCTTGCTTTCAAAGCGATGTGTCAAACTCTGAAGTAAAGTAGCTTACTACTTCGGTTTCTTTCTCAGACAGCTGACAAAAGTACGAGAGAGGCTTTTCTTGAGGATCGCCTCGGCTAACCCCGACTCGCACGTTAAACGCAAACACACGCAGTGGTGCTCAGATGTGGGGCAGAGGGGTCTCTCATACTCACTCCATCTGGAACGCTCCAATATACAGCTGTTCGAAAAGTCCAACACACATTCACACAGAAAAGGTCAAAGCAGTTGTATTGCAGAATCCTCTTTGTTTAGAGTTTCCCATTGGACTTCCCCTAAAAACATTCCTATTTTCCCTCCCATGCAAAATCATATTCAGTCATGACACACTGGGAAACGTACTTGCACTGGTTGACTACATCACATACTTTGTTTTGCTACAAGGCAACAAAATCATAAAAAATCCTACAAAACCTATTTTGTAATAAACGAATCAAACTGTTGAATAGAATTCCATGTATTAAAAAAGCTAATAAAAAAACCCAAATGGATGTTTTAAAAATACAAACAAGTCAAGTCTCGCTTAGAAACCACAAATCTAATGCCACAATCTTCAGCATCAATAAATACTGCTGAAATGCTGATATGTAAAGGGTTTGTTCTTTTCTTTTAAATCATGAATCAAATATTAGTCACATGCACTCATGCAAACACTCCCCCGCCGCCTCGTCCTCCGCTACACGCAAGCGCACACACGCAGGCACACACAATGGTGTTCTATGGCGTGTTTTCCTCAGTCCGCATGACTGCATAGTAGCTCGATGTCTTTGTGACAAACAGTATTTGGTCTCCCATGGCAATTGTCACAAATTGAAACATCCTACGTAAAGGCAAAAGTCTCACAAGTTGGAATGTGGCAGTAAGAGAGAATGGAAGACTCTTCACAGTGTGTGTGAACCTTAGATATCTACATTGCATGATCTGAAGAGTCTCACTGTTCAACCTTTCAACCATCCGAACCAAGTTAGACCTGCTACTTGGATTGGATATATCAAGTCCGTTATAGACAGAGGATGTTCCCATAAATACATGTTCACTAATACCAACAATACACAGTGGCTATCTAACAAGTCAGTCTGAATAAAAATTGTGACCTGGACCACAAAACCAGTCGTAAGGGTCAATGTTTACAAAGATGTACACATCATCTGAAATCAAAATACATAAGCTTTCCATAGATGTATGGTTTGTTGGGATAGGACAATATTTGGCCAAGTTATGACTATTTGAAAATCTGAAATCTGAGGGTGCCAAAAAAAAATCAAAATAATTAGAAAATCACCTATGATTTTTGGCATAAAATAATAAATCAATATTTTGACCCATACAAATGTATTTTTGGCTATTGCTACAAATATACCCATGCTACTTAAGACTGGTTTTGTGCTCCAGGGTCACAAATAATTTCATATGCACATGAAAGTACAGGATTTCGACATTTTATGAGCAATAGGGTACCGTGATTTTTCCTCCTAACTTCTCATTTTTTGTTTTTTAAATAATTTCACAATGACTTAGCTCACAAAGAATAATTTCTGTAAAGCACTGAATTTAATTTCATTTTAATGTACGTTCCTTTTTCATTTTTCTCTTTTTTTTTCAGGTCTGGATGTCACGCTTTTAAAATTTCATGTTATTTCCCAGACCGTAGGGACCCTGTATATATTTATATGGCTGAGAAGACTAGACTGCAACTGCTTTCTTCACCAGTAGGGGATAGTACAAGAACAGAGTAGGAAGTGGATCCATCACCTGAATATCCCAAATCTCGGTGGATAGAAATGCTACAGAGATCTCAAAACTTAGAGAATCGCTAGAACTGGAAGACATGGCACTGCTTCCTCAAACACTGCTTCCTCAAAATATGAAAACATTTGCACTGTGTGTTTGTGAATGTAGATTTACAGCTTATTTCACAGGACTGTTTGTTGGGTCTTCAAGACCACAGTGTACCACCACAGCATTGGTGTGTCATTGCATTGTTATAGCTTGGCATTGTGATGCAAGAGTTATTGTTTAACACTGGAAAAAGGAAGACGGCTGGTTTGGAATCGGATTGTAGCGTCATCGCTCTTTCGAAAGAATCCGATCGGAAGACTTTCTCAACTCACTGAACAGTTTCAAGCTTTGATGGGTTTTTCTGGATTGTGAGGGAATGTTCTCAGAGCTCGACATAATCTTGAGTGCACAAGATTATTTTAGGAAGATTAAGAAATAGTACGAAAAAAAATCTGTCTCATTCTTGGAGTTTCTTTAAGGCACTGAAAGCACTTCAAAAACACAGCATTTTTCCCAAGTCTTTGTAATCTGTAGGATACACATGATATTTAGCATCTAAAAAACCTTGCAGAAATGTTCAATGTAATGTTCAGGTGTGCGTGCAAATGTCAGATCCAGACAGATGGTTTGCCTTCTCCTGACTTGCTGCTGCTGCTGCTCCCAGCGCTCCCAGATTTTCCGTGCTTAGACCGTTGCTTTCGCTCCTTCTGTGGTGCTGTGGTGATATTGCTCTGAGGCTTCTCATCAATGTCATTGGTGTCATTGGTGTCGTTCATCTCGTCGTGGTTATTGCTAGCATGGTGCTGCAACGTATAGGCTTGAATGGCCGCCTCTAACTGTATCACATCTTTGTTGATGGGAGGTGGTCTCGCCTCACCTGCAGACGGGAAGTTGTCCTCATTGGAGCCGTATTGCTGCTGCTCCTCCTGGGCGATGTTGGCGCGGTTCTGCTTGCAAGCCATCTTGGCGTTGCTCAGGTCTGTGTATGGCATCGTTTCGGGCTTCACCACAATGTTGTAGCCTGGTGGGGCAGAAGGGGTGTTCCAGGAGAAGGGATAACCAACATAGTCTGCTTCTCGTACGCCACCCCCAACTCCGCCTCCTGGTTCCCCTTCGCTGAGCGAAGGCCCGCCTACTCCGACGGACACGCCTCCTGCCGCAAGCAAGCCAAGCTGGTACTCATCATCGGCGGCTGATTCATTTCGTTTGCGCAGTGCATCACGGATAGATCCCACTCCGAGGTGAATCATCTCCCATAGGTTTAGCAGCAGGCATAGGCAGCTGACACCGTACATGATTCGGAGGAAGATGGTTTTTTCGGTGGGGCGTGAGATGAAGCAGTCCACATGGTGCGGGCAGGGTTTATCCGAGCACACGAAGACCGGTTCCACGCGAAAGCCGTACAACAGGTACTGTCCCGCCAGAAAGCCCGCCTCCAGTGCGGAGCGCGTCAGCAGCTGTAGCACATACACTCGCATCAGGCCATCATCTCGTATACGCCGGCGCCCATCGTGGCGCACTTTGGGTTTAGGACGCGGCGGCACCAGTTCACGACGCGTGTTGTCTATCTCAGGCACTTCGTAGATCATAGGGTCGTCCTCGCGTTCCTCTTCCCCGTCTTCGTGTCCTGGCCGATGCTGCCGTGCGCCAAAGTACATCTTTCGCGGTCTGCGCTGGGTGTATCCGCCCCCCGCCGAGTCATTTGCGGCTGGAGCTCCGGCCCCCGCACCGCCCCGCAATTCCTCAATGTGGGAGATCTTATTGGCAGCATAGCCCATGTAGAGCAGAGAGGGCATGGCGGACAGGATGATCTGAAAGACCCAGAATCGCACATGCGAGAGTGGCGCGAAGGCATCGTAGCAGACGTTTTCACATCCCGGCTGGCCCGAGTTGCAAACAAACTTGCTCTGCTCATCATAGTATATGGACTCACCGCCCACCGCAGTCAGTACGATGCGGAAGACAACTAGCGCAGTGAGCCAGAGTTTCCCCACCGACGTGGAGTGGTGCTGGATCTCCTCCAGCAGACGCGTCAGGAAGCTCCAGCTCATGACGTCTGATGACAACGGGGCAGACAGCGTCCCACACTGCACAGCTCACAGACTCTGTGGACAAACAGAGAGAGTTCCAAAATTAATTCAAAGTTCATACCCTAAAACAATTACATACACTATGTGCTTTGACAGATATTAGAAGATCTACAGCATAAGGACAAGGAGATCTCATAAAAAAGTGACTGAACCGGAGTAACTGTCATGAACCGGAGTACACAGAGTTCACACAGTGCTAGACAAGACGAGCGTTTGAGGTTAAAAAGTACATAAATTATATGCTCCTTTAAAAGAGCCAGTCTCCAAAGGCAGTTCTTTTAGCTATTAAAGGATTAATTCATTTCCAGAATAAAAATTTCCTGATAATTTAGTCGCCCCCATGTCATCTAAGATGTTCATGTCTTTCTTTCTTCAGTTGAAAAGAAATTAAGATTTTTATAAAGGGTCATGAAACCCCCGTTTCAGCACTGGTTAGTTCTCACCACAGTTCTTGCTCTAGCTCTGCGAAGTGCAGTTAGTTCTTCGTCTGTGTACTTCGGTTCAAAAAGGTAGGGTAGAGTGAAAAACTCATCCCATTTTCTCCTCCAACTTCAAAATTGTCCAGCAACATTGTTTTACCATTTTTTTGTAAAGGGCTTTTGACTTTCTTTGCATGTTCACTTTGTAATCACTGGACTGGTACTTACGCCTACGTCACACGTGACCTTTCCAATGTGTCTACGTAATGCATTAAATTAAGCTAGTGTAAGATGAGCAGTAGTGGTTTAAATGTATATATATTTTTATTTGGGAAATGACCGATCATTTCACTAGATAAGACCCTTATTCCTCGGCTGAAATTGTGTAGAGCTCTTTAAAGCTTGAAACTGCAGTTTGGACCTTCAACCCGTTGATCCCCACTAAAGTCCACTATATGGAGAAAAATCCTGCAATGTTCTCATTAAAAAATCTTAATTTCTTTTTGACCGAAGAAAGAAAGACATGAACATCTTGGCTTGACATGGGAAATTTTTATTCTGGAAGTGAACTAATCCTTTAATCTACGGAAGAAAAATGTATGATACAACAGTTGTCATTTACTGATTATTTTATTATAATTTTAGTGATGATTAAGTGATGTTATTGAAACATTGTTCTGGATATTCATGTTTTTTGAAGTAGATATCTACATAAGCATGATTAGGAATACAGTACTTTAAATCAGAGAACAAAATATAACTTGAAAACAAACAAAAAAAGTTATTTAATTAAAGAAAGTGTTTCAAAGTGCATAAAATTAAAGTGTTTTAATGAAGAGCTTAATGACACACTTTTTTAAAATGAGCACTATTATAATATCCATTAATTTAACATCCAAAATGATGATTAATAACCAAAATGGTACCATCATAAACCAATATTCATCCATATATAGTTCATTGTGTATTCTGCCTGATATATTGCTCGATAAAAGGTCAACCTAGTGTTAATAGACTCAATGAATGCAACTCTCGCTTTCACACACATACGCAGACACAATTACCTTGAGCAGTGAGCCTGAACCACACAAATCTTCCCTGAGGGAGAACAGCTGTGTTGAGCGGGTGTGTGTGTGTGACCTCTCTGGTTTGTCTCTGCTTGTTCTTGTTTTGCTTTTTTTAAAATGAATGTTTTGTATTTCTTCTTCCAATAAAGCCAGCATTGATTGTTATAACCATATTAGGCCACATCTGCGCAAAGACAAGGGAGAAGTATAATAATATCTTACGTGTTCAAATATAAAGTATTCATGTCTGAGACGAGAGAGAATAGACTAATTTATTTCTCCTCAAAGGTCAACGTTATCCAGCTCAACAGGACCAGAGGGTCCAGGGCTTTCCTGTTCCTCCTGCCCAGAAGAGGACCTCAGCGGTGGGTATGCGCTCATGTGTACTAGCCCTTCACCATTAATCTGCGTCTTACTAAGCTGGTAGAGGCACTAGGGGTGAGGAACGTAGACTTAGAACGTGACTCATATGTAGGCACACAAACGAAGTACGCACGCATACAGAAAAGACAAAAGACACAGAACTGGTCACTCTGAAGCATCTGTCCTTGAATGACTGCTGTTGCTGTTATGCCCCCATCATCTCACCATGCTCTCTCCCTCTCTCAAGGTTGAAACAGCACTCACTCCCAAAGGGAATAAAAGACTTTGTTTTGTGTCTGTGACTGTTGAACACACTCACTCACACACTGGCTTTGGCCACAGGGAGTCAAGTAACAACCATAAAATAATATCAAAATGTTCCTGTGTGTGCATTAGACATGCTTAAACAAAACAAATTGTGCCTCAGCATTAGTATTGTGTCACTTTTATGATATGTCAACTGACTCTCTGGGGCAAGACAACCCCCTTTGGTTTCATGCCAAGTTAAAAAATAAATCTATTTGTTATAGTTTAATGAATTCATAACATTACTTAACAAAAGACAAGAGTTATTTAATGTAACTAAATTTATAACAATTAATAACATCATAAAAGACAGATAAACAATTGAATACTCAATGACATTTCAACACAAACTACTTTACATTGTACACAATTAATAATAATCATCATCTCCACCAGATATATTTAAATGGATTTGATTTCAAATGTTTGGGCTTTTTAAGAAATTAATACTTTTATTTAACAGTGATGCATATAATTAATCAAAAGTGTCAGGAAAGACATTTTCTTCTTTTCCAAATAAATAATTTTTTGATTTCCACAAATATAATAAACAGGACAACTATTTTCAACATTGATAATGACGTTTCTTGAGCAGAAAATCAGTATATTGATTTCTGAAGGATGACAATGAAAATTCAGCTTTGCATCACAGGAATAAATTAGATTTTATTAAATATATTAAAATGGAAAACGCTTACTTTAAACAGAAATATTACAAAATATTATTAGCATTTTACTGTATTTTTAAACAAATAAATGCAGCCTTGTGGCTTCTTTCAAAACTGTTACAGACTCTAAACTTTATACTATAGTGTATGTTTTTTTTAAAAAAAAATCTAAACGGAGAACAAGCTCATGCAGCACAAACCAAAACATTTAGTACTGAATACATTAAGGCTTTCCTGCTATAATTGTTGATCCTATTGACTGATTAAAGCCCAAGTCCCCCGTCACTCATGTGGGTCTCTTGCATCCATACACACACAAAAGCTCAGTTCTCCTGCCCTGCCCATTGGCAGGGACAGACAGTGTACAGATTCAGCAAAATGCCCCTGTGACCATGTCAAAGCTAATCTATACCCTTCATCCGTCCATCCATCCACAGTATCTCTCTCTCAGTCTGCCATCTCATTTGTTTACAGCAGTGTTTTGCAACCTTTTTTGGCTTATGTCTCCAAGAGCCCCATTAGTAAGCACCCCTTCACAAATATTCTACTAGGAATGTGCTTCTTTTCACTGTATAATATAGTGAATATCATTTAGTATTTTCATTAGTATTATTATAGTTCACAAACAAACAAATCATTTGACAGCTCCAATATTACTAAAACTGTACATTTTAATAATATTGATTTATAGGTTTGGCTGTTTGATTCTGGTTTAATATTTAACCAGAAAAATGTTCCTTCTACCTCATAATACAGTGGATGTCATTTAGCATTTTCATTAGTTTTATATGAATAGTTCACAAAAAACGAACAAATTTTAATAAATAAATAAACAGTTTATATAAAATAAATTAATAGTTTTTAACGTTTTCATTAGTTTACAAAAAATTAAGAAAGAAAGGAAGAAAAATGAGAAATATATATAAAAATCAGCCCTGATATTATTAAAACTGTAATTTTAATAAACAATAATGTTGTTTTACTAGTTAGGAAAAGCAAAAAAAATGTGCTCCTTCGATCTCATAATATAGGATATCATTTAGCATTTTCGTTATTATAATTATAAGAATAGAACAAACAAATCAAAAATAAATAAATAAATAGTTCTCATTAGTATTATCACAGGAATAGTTTACAAACAAGTAAAGAATGACATAAAAATATATCCTTCGACAGCCCTAATATTATTAAAACTTTTAAAATTTTAATAATTTTGTTTGACAGGTTTGAAAAAGCAAAATAAATTCCAAACATTAAACCAGAAATGTGTTTCTTTTACCTCATAATATACTGGATATCACTTAGCAATTCATATGAGTACTGTTCCCAAACAAATGTAAAAACTATATATATATATATATATATATATATATTTATTTATGTTTACATTTTTTTTCATTAGTATTATCACAAGAATAGTTTACAAACAGGCTAACAAAGAAAGAAAGAAAGAAAGAAAGAAAGAAAGAAAGAAAGAAAGAAAAATATATTCTTTGACAGTCCTAATAATTAAAACTCTAATTTTAATAATATTGTTTTACAGTTTTGGAAAAGCAAAATAAATAAAAAATAATAAATAAATGAATAAATGAATAAATCGTTTTTAAAGCATTTTTATTATTATCACAAGAAGAGTTTCCAAACAAGTAAAGCAAGCAAGAAAGAAATATATTATATAAATAAAATAAAATACAATCTAAAATCAATATATATACAGTTTTTTAATATATATTTTTTCTTGTTTTACTTGTTTGGAAACTATTCTTGTGATAACAATGAAAATATTAGGGCTGTCAAAGGATACAGTTTTTATTAAAAATAGCAAAACTGAAAAACAAATCACTCTTATACGAATAGTTCACAAACAAACAAATAAATAGTTATATAAAATAAATAAGTAGTTTTTAGCGTTTTTATTAGTGTTATCATAGGAATAATTTACAAACAAGTAACAAAGAAAGAAAGAAAAAATATATATATATCCTATGCCAGCCCTAATATTATGTTTAATATTTAATAATAATATCATAAAAATAAAAAATCCCAAACATTAAACCAGAAATGTGCTCCTTCTACCTCATAATATAGTGGATATCATTTCGCATTTTCCTAATATTACATGAATAGTTCACTCATGAATAAATAAAGAAAGAAACAAACAAACGTGAAAAAAAATCCTTTGACAACCCACTGATTTTGTTAATACTGTTTTATAGCTTTGGAAAGCTAAAATGAACCCCTACCAAGGATTCACTGGTTCACAGTGAACAGAGTCACATAATATAACACAAGCCATATATATTGAGACACATAAGGCAAAAGTCCCATCCAGTTCACAGACATACTTGAAGTCAAGTCAGGTCAAACAGCACTGACGTACTCGCCGTACTCGTAGTCACACAGGCACATGCCGTGAAAGTTGTACTCACACATACTCGGCACTCTGTCTTTCCCTGTCTGCTTTCCCTCTTCTCATTTCTGCATCCTCCTCCTTTCTTTTGAAGAGATCAGAGACCACTGACCTTACAGCACCAGCCGAGACCTACACGCACATACTGTACACGCGCGCAAAGCGTCTGTCGCCATGAAGAATGCGCGAGGGGAGACTCTCGGAAAAGCGCACAATAGCCTTTTACCCCAAAAAACTGGGTCAGAGAGGGTTGTGGTTTGAGGGGGGGAGTGTTATGGTTTTGATGTGGGAGGCTGGGTGGGTTAATATCCCTGACAGAAGGGGAACAGACAATGATGAGGGGAGAACAAGAGAGGAGAGCCAAAATCACGGGTGATGTTCAGCCTGTAACAAGAAACCAGAAGATTTCCACATCCTCCTTCCTCTACACACACACTCAAACACAAAGACATGCACACTTGTCACAGATAAGTGAGTAAACAATATCTCTCCCATAACCTTATCGCCTACCCCCTCCACTTCCTCTTTAAAGCCCCCCCCTCTCTCTCTCTATAGCACTTTCACAGCAGACTGCTGGAAGGAAGGGAACTTCTTAATGCTTGCTCTTGTATTCATCTGCCCATCTTTGGTCATGGCTTAAATTAGAGCTTCCAGCGATCTCCAGCGCTCACATTCTTATCCATACCCTGTTTTCCCCCTCGTTCTTATCTCTCCCCACTCGCTCTTTATGCGCTTCTCTCGCAGTAAAGACAGAGGCGAGATTACGATCGCAGGATTTCACAGCTACTTCCACAGACAGTTAGTGGGAAAAATCTCATTTAAATTCGACACACATTCCCCAAGTGTGATAAGGAAACAGTCGTTTAATGTGACTACATTAGTTTGTAGAGCGGGAGAGAGGCGTTCCTGCGCTGGAATGTGCAATGAAAACATTTTCCCAATAATTATGAGATGTTGCGGAAGAAGCTTGTTGTAGATTATGGCTCGGAAATCGACGTGAAAGATTTTATTCGCATTCAAAGTTAACGTGAAATGTGCTTAATTAATTTGTGACAGAATCTGATAATGGCATGACGTATCTTCATTTTATCCTACACAATAAAGATCTTAGGCTATGCTTTATCACACAGTCTCTTCTCTATCTCTATCTCTTTAAATCTCCGAAAATAAGCCAATGCAAAAAGACTTTAAAATTAAAATTCAGTTAGTGAGTTAAAAGTTAAAGTTAACTTAAAACAACTTAAAACAATTCTTGCACAGACAGACAGATAGATAAACACAAGTGTAGTCCAAAAACATAAATACACACTTAAAAACAAAGTTTTCAAAAGGGTGTTTTTGTAGTGATGCCATAGAAGAACCAGTTTTGGTTCCCCAAAGAATCTTTCAGTGAAAAGTTCTTAAAAGAACCATTCTGAAGAACATTTTAAAAATCTAAAGAACCTTTTTTGACAATAAAGAACCTTTT
>JAHKKF010536968.1:1327-18057 GCA_019740295.1 Labeo calbasu
TGCCTAACTGTACGAGACCTGACACCTGACGTCGTTTTTCCTGAGACCTGAAGCCTTTCAGTCTGAGGCACGAAGCCATTTTGTCCAGTGACTGAAGCTTTTAGTCTGAGGCATGACGCCTTTTCATTTTATGATTGGCGTCTGAGGATGTCCTAAAATGTACACCGTACATTAAACAAATCTTACTGACCCCAAATTTTGAACCCTGGTGAAAAAAACAGCATATGCTGGTAGGTATGTTTTGATTATGGGATGCTGGTTAGGTATGTTTTGATGCTGGTTTAAGCTGGTCCTTAGCTGGTTTATGCTGGTCATGTTGCTGGTTGGGGACCAGCATAAACCAGCAAAGGACCAGCATAAACCAGCTAAGGACCAGCATAGACCAGCAAAGGACCAGCTTAAACCAGCATCACAGCATCAAAACATGCCTACCAGCATATGCTGGTTTTTTCACCAGGGCAGTGTAGATTTTTTTTTAAAGAAATCTCTACAGTAGCCTATATTCCGTCAAAGGCCAGATTCAAACAAATACACGCTAACATATAAACCACAAAACTCATACAAACGGTATACTGCATGTCTGAACACAGTCCATAGGTTTGAAGTCCTATGAGCAGCCATAAGATGGCGTACTACAGTAGTAATCTTGCTCAAGGTCATTCACTGAGTGAGGCTGCCATAGTCGATGCTAGAAATCGCACAGCATCACTTGGTCCATCCTGTGCGTTTGAGATAGAGAGATGACATTGAGAATGTGTTTTGTACGATAATCTTCTTGTAAATGATAACCCTTTCATACTGTGTCTATTTGCATATATTATATGCCATTGAATAAAGCATAACCATCTAAATACACGTGAAAAAAAGAAAAAAAACGTGATTTTCTGCTTTATAATGATGAACACATTGACTAGGCCTATATAAAGTAAAAACAACAACAAAACGCTTTCAGCTATCAAATGAATTATGAAAGTATTATTTATAAAACACCAGTTACATTTAAATTAATACATAGATTAACATTTTGTCATAAGAGATCGTGTCATCATCATATTTACTAAAATGAATAAGAATATACCCTTTGAAACTAGTGTGCAATCGAATGTACATAATTTTATAAACCATAATGTAAACTGAGCTTAAAATGACATAAAAGCTGCCATGTCCAATCAGTCTGAGTTCACTCATGTGCACACTCACTATGACGCATCACTGGTAGTAGGTGATGCTTTGCACGTACTCCACAATGCACCAGTTTCCAGCAAAAAACACGAAAATATTGAAGCCAAAAAGCTTTAAACACAGGATACACCAATGATATTTCAGATAATGTCAACTGCATGTCACTAACAACTTTGATATAAAATGAATTAATGTTTTTAATCAATGAATGAAAATTTCCGCATCCTTGTTGAAGGCGGAGTCTTGCCGGTTGAAAACGTGCATTTTGCCATGCAATGTCATTAGCGTACCGCGTGAGTCGCGTCTGACCAATCACAGCCCGAGAAACGCTCTAGCGCTGACCGCTTCCTGATGCCCTACACTTAACAGTGAGCAAGAGCAGCAGCCTTCTGCCTTCTCTGCTTTCTGCACCACGGTCAGCTATCGACTGCCCTTGCGCTGGCTAGGCCAGATACGGTAAGGTTAATACAGGGTGTTTATTGTAGCTTTTATATTTTAACAGCTAATATGTTTGTCATAAAAAATAAGATGTGCTAAATCAGCGGTCGTGATGTTCGACCGAGTTATGCAATACTGATGAAGGTGATGCTGTCGTGCGATGACGTCCTCTAGAATCTGAGTATTCAGTTACTATCATCTAATTTTAACATTACAACATTTATGTCACGCATAGTTGTTTTTAAAAACAGATGCAGACATTTTTCATGACCTATGCGTGTTCTCGTGACCGAAGCATGTTCATTCAAAAATGTAAAATGACATTTAGGTTAGAAATTAACGTTAATTCGTTTTAGGTTACAGCTGCTGTACACTGGATTTAGTCAGCAAACTAAAACGAGCCCCGGTTTGACACCGGATATTGGAAAGACGTAACTGGAGACATTTGTGTTATTTATTTTGTAGCTTGAAAATGTTGCAAATAGATTTATTTTAGATTTAATTAACTATATTTGATTGTAAGTGTGGCAGATATTATTATTATTATTATCTCCGCACCCTTTTTTATGGTCATCACAGATGTTCAGAGCAAGAGCAATTTTAAGTCTGTTTAAATTGAGAGCAGCACACTGCGGACACAAGGCCGGTCACTTGTTACTGTCTGTCTCAGTTAACCCAACCCACTGTGTTGTGGCCAGTTGGAAGTTTCCACCGACATTTAAGGCTACAGGATTTTCCATTGGTCCAAATGAAGTGTATGTGTTGTTTTGTTGGTTTTAGATGTTAGCACAAAACGCTGACAGAGCATAAAATAGTGATGATGAGGAAATGGGGCTTGTGATATCCACAGGAAAAGGTTTTCTTGTGAAATTCTGGTCTGGCAATGAAAAAAGTAGGTTTTGAGATGCTACTGTTTGTCTGTATGAATCCTTTGTATTATTGAACAAAAGCTTCAGTTATTCTAAAGAAGTCAAGCGATTCATTTATTTGACAGTTGAATAGTGACTTCACGGGTAAAACCATTCAATCTCTCACAGGCGTCAAGATAGAGAGGATTTGAGTGTCACTACACATTTCTAAATGTCTAGTACAGCTGCATTTTTAGGCGAACAGGTGCTGACAGCTGAAAGGCTCTGCTCTGAAATGGTCGCCTGCAAGTCATAAAGTTAGTTTATTCTCAACTTCTGGTGCCTGTTGCTCATGTTGACTGCCAGAATGGGGAGGATTACTCAGTCTGAACTTGTAAGTCCTTTGGTGACTGCGTTAACTGAAACTCCAGATCATATAAAGAGTGGATGCTGATGAAATGTGGGGAAACAATGTAGTACCTTCCTCATCTTTGACTCAGTTTGGAGTAGCTGAGTCATTTCCTAGTGGGGAAATCACTATAAGGCCTTCAGTGGGATTAGCTATGACTAGAAGTCAAATTTATGTTTCCATGTCATCATAAAGCAAAATTATATTAACATAAAATTATATTTATCTATATCTAGATTAATTCAAAAGAAAATGATGAAAACTGAAGTGAGTTCATGCATCATTACATTATAGTGTACAGAATAAAAAATGGATATTTATTTTGAGATTTGCTAATGATATTACATTAAACAGTGTTGTTTAATTACTGAAGTACTACAATAATTAAATTGTTGTAGTAATATAATTATCTTTGTTCCTTTACATGTTTTTTTCTGCTCAGAAACTGCAACATGTCCATCCTGAAGATCCACGCTCGTGAAATCTTTGACTCCCGTGGAAACCCCACTGTGGAGGTTGATCTGTACACAAAGAAAGGTATGTAATGATAAAAAAATGTGAAAAAAAATCAATATATTATTTACTTCAAATATTTTAACACTAAAAAAGAGAATCACATATGTATAGTGATCTGATGATTCTGTCAGGAAGACAAAAATGGGGCCATTATAGAGATAAAAAGCATCGTCCATCACTACTCTCTCTTCAACCACAGAACAGTCCATTATAAGTTCAACATCAATACAAAGCGACAGTAATTGACCTTGTATGTGGTGTTATTGGGGCGTACAGTCTGAATGCTGTGGCAGTTTCACATGGGTGAGCTTCTGAGCTGCTCTCTGCCTATTCAGGCCCTCATGTTGGTGTCCAATAGCATAGAGTCGACGTATCAGGTGGTAGGTGGTTATAAATAGCCGAAGTAATACATACCACTTGGATTGCGTTGCTACAGTATGGTGCTTTGCACATGAACACAGAAAGTAATTATATTCAAGTTTGGGGTCAGTAAGATTTGTATTTATTTATTTGTTTTTAAAAAAATTGATTATTTTATTCATTAAAGGATGTATTAAATAATTCAAAGTGACAGTAAAAACATTTATTATGTTACAAAAAAAAAAAAAAATCAAATGAATGCAGTTTTAAAACATTCTATTCATCCAAAAATCCAGAAAAAATGTTTCCTCAAAAATATTAAGCAGTAGAACTGTTCTAATGGCTGCTAAAATTCAGCTTTGCTGTCACAAAAACAGATTGCATTTTAAAATATATTAAAATGGAAAAAAAATATTTTAAATTAATAATATTTTATAATTCTACTGTATTAAAAAAAAAAATTGAATAGACCACAAACGTTTGATTGGTAGTGTGCAACATATAGACTTCCCCCCCCACTGTATCTCATATTAATATTTTGCTCATTTGCAAAAGCATGTACTTGATTTTGTAACTTGCTTTTTGTCTAGTGTCCTACGCGCAAATGTAACACAAGGTGGTGCCTTGACCTCTAGCACATGCCCAGAATTTTAATTATGTTTAGTGAATGACCGTTTTGAAAGATTGAGGCTGGCAAAAGAACAAATATGCAGAAAGTCTCTTCTGCCAGATTGTATTGAACTGAGAGAGGGAGTTGGCAAACTTTGCCAGGTTAGTGTATGAAGGTAATCTTTTAAAGGTGATGAATGTGTTTTTTAATGGGGACTAATGTGTAGAATGTTTATTCATCTTCCGCCGATGTTCCTGTACTTTTCCCCTCAGTCCCAGATGTATGAAAACAAGTGGAGACAACTCACCCAAATCTAATGTGTCTGTGTGTATTTGAGCGCAGCTTAATGAATATGTTTTCATTGGTATGAGGGCTGGAAAAATACAGCTTAAAGCAGAGCTTAGAGTTGTTTTAGTGGTGCACAATTTCTAAGAACTTTTTTTTTTTTGGCTTGGGAAAGCATTTGATATAATGATTGGATCAGTATATTAACATAAATATAGTGCGAAGACATTATTGCACTCTGTTGCCTATTTTGTAGTTGTTTGGATACTCTGCCATTGCTTGGTGGAAATGATTGGTTAGGTACAGACTCTTTATGTAACAGTTGATGAATTTCTGGTTAAGCTTTAAATCCGTTTTTATCTGCACGCTTTGGCAATCGACTTACATTCACTCAGCTGAGCTGATTGAATATGCATGTGCAGATTTGCCACACTTGAAATGTTGAAATGTGCCATCATGTAGAGCACGTGTGCCAGCCTCAATTGGGGGGTGTCCCTTTCGCTCAGTTGGTTACATCACAAAAGGAAACCCCCTTAACATCACTTTCTACATTGAATTTAGGTATTTAAAAATGCCTTGAGGTACTGTTCTTATCAATTGTTTAATCAATCAATATTTTTTCCCTTTAAGGATATTATATACTATGTATTGAAATGTAGCAAATGAAAATGTGAAATGTTCTAGTTGTAAATTCTGAAAACAGATTTCTGCAAAATTATCCGGGTTGTTTGTATATATTTATAAACATTCATAAGTTTCCTTTATTTATGTATTTATTGTTCAACAGGTCTCTTCAGAGCTGCAGTGCCCAGTGGCGCTTCTACTGGCATCTATGAAGCCCTTGAACTCCGTGACAATGACAAAACACGCTATCTGGGCAAAGGTTTGTATTTCAGATGTTCAGTTTACAAATGTATTATTATTTCTGTTAATTTATCACTATTCTTTTATGAGAATGTTTAAAATAAAAATGTTTGCAGGATTTTTAAACACTATTGCTTGAGAAACAAAGGTTTTTGAAATATATTAGTAAGATTTTTTTAACTTTTTTTTCAACAAGGACACATTGATCAAAAGTGACAGTAAAACATTTTTTACTGTTACAAAAGATTTCTGTTTCAAATAAATGCTGATTTTTAGAAGTTCTGTTCATCAAATAATCCTGAAGAAATGTTTCTTAAGCATATCAGCATATTCCAATGATTTTTGAAGGATCATGTGACATAAGACTGAAGGAATGATTGCTGAAAATTCAGCTTTGTCATTACAGTAATAAATTACATTTAAAAATATATTAAAATTAGGGCTGTCAGTTTAACACGTTAACTTAATTAGTTATGAAAATAACGTGATTAAAATATTTAATGCAGTTAACGCACTGGCCCTGCACCCAGACCTGTACTCATCTTATATTTCATAGTTGACTGTTGACAAATATGATACTAAAACTTTGAGATTTTTTTAAGATATTGATGCAAAAATGCCCCTGTATGTGTTTTGTCTCAGAGCAATATGACACGAGCTGATTTTGATCAATCATGAGCTTAAATGTGATTTAACACAACAGATCAGTGAATAAGAAGTTGTTATTGTGTTATTTTAAACACAATATAGTATTATATTTTTGCTCAATTTTGCAGAGAAGATATTACCTTTGAAGCCACAGCAGAACTGTTGCGAGTCTCAGAGCTACACAGCGGTGTTCAGATTCTGAATGAATCCGCGTTTTGAATGAATCATGTGAATCAATGATTCAAAGGCCCATTCAAAAAGAGAGCCATTTACTTCATTCCTGAAAGAATCAGCCATTTGAACGAATCAAATAAATGAATTAAGGACTCATAAAGACATTTACCACCAGCTTCTGACAGATTTAGTTTCTTATTTAGAGTATAATTTCATTAAAAATATAATAATAATAAAAACATTAAAGTGATAGTTCACCCCCAAAAAATTGAATTCTTTCATAATGTACTCAGCCTCGTGTCATTTCAAAACCTTTCTTTTGTGGAACAGGAACATTTTGAAGACTGTTGGTAACAAAGCTATTTTGATTACCAATGACTTTCAGTGTATGAACAAAAAATATTGAGATGTTTCTCAAATTATCTTCTTTTATGTTCCATAGTTTACATTGGGCCGTTGCAGCCTAAATGTTTGTGTCATAAATTTTATGTTTAATTAAATAAAATATATCTTTCTAAAGCTACAGTTTGTAATATCTATCTTTAAATAAAATAAATAGCTTTAAATAATCTTTTGTGTGTATTTTCAGTCAAATTTATTTTGCGATTAATTAATCAAAACATGTAATTAATTAGATTAAGAACTTTAATCAACTGACAGCCCTAATTAAGATGGAAAACAGTTATTATCAATATAATATAATAATATTTGACAGTAATGTTTTACCATATTTTTGATCAAACAAATAGCATAAGAGCATAAAATACTTTCTTCAAAACACATTTAGTGTGTCTAATTCAATTTTTATTTTTCAAACCCTTTTTGAGTCATGCTTGATATGTAATGTTATACAAATATACATAAAATGTATGTATATTTCATGTCATGATAACATCCAGAAAACATCTAAATAAAATGAATGTACTGTATTTATTTATTTTTAACATTCATTTCTTAATTTCTCACTCAGTTTCTCAATTGTATCCATCTGCACTCCAGTGTTTTTTCTTTTCTCCTCTCATCCTCTCTTTCTTCTGCCGTCTTTTCTCCTCCGTCAGGGGTGAAAAGAGCTGTTAAATATGTAAATGAGTTCTTGGCCCCTGCTTTGTGTAATCAGGTAAATTAGCGTGTGTATTAACTGAAGTGAGGAACTTAACCCCTTTTGATATAGCACAGAAGCAGCATGAGCCTTTGGGTTTGCTTTGACGACTAACCACGGCAGGTATTTGTAGATGATCACAGTTGTTCTCCTTGACAATAAAGCACTCGTCTGCTCTGTGATCATCTAGTCATGTCTGCTCTGCATGTTCATCCACTCCTTGGCCTGGGTCAGTGATGGTCTGCTTGTGTCCCTGCAGGTGTCTCAAAAGCTGTTGAGCATATCAATAAAACAATTGCACCTGCTCTGGTTAGCCAGGTAGGAATATTTGTTCTTTGACTAACATGATAATGTATACTGTTGTTGGGTTGTGTTATTCATAATATACAAGAGAGGTACTGAAAGATTATTTAAAAGAATTAGATAAGTTTGGAACCATTATTTGAGGTGGTAAGTGTCTTGTTGTGAATATTAACTAACATTTGAATAAATATTAGCATTTAGTCATTTCTAAAGACAGTTATAAAGAAAAAAAACTCCCCCTAATCTCACAATGCTGTGAATGCCGTAACGTCGCATTTGTTCTATGCTAAATGAAGTTTGTGTGAATGTCGTTCTCCTTGAATAATGATTGATATTGTCAGTGATCAATCTTTTGTGCTTAAACAGAACGTGTCAGTCTTGGAGCAGGAGAAGATCGATAAGCTGATGCTTGATATGGATGGCACCGAAAACAAGTGTAAGCATATTAAAATGATTAAGTGTTTCGTTATAGTTACAGTTCCTTGAGCTGCCATGATAGAATTTATTCACGGTTCGAAAGCATAATTTATCACAGCTCTTCACGCTGGTTTATAAAGACTTTGAAATATGCATCCATTATTTTAATGAATGTGCTCACTTGAATTCACAGCAAAGTTTGGTGCTAATGCCATCCTGGGCGTCTCCCTGGCTGTGTGCAAGGCTGGTGCTGCAGAGAAGGGCGTCCCCCTCTACCGCCACATCGCAGACCTCGCTGGCAACCCTGAAGTCATTCTTCCTGTCCCTGTACGTGCTCAGAATAATTATCAGTCCTTAATAGGGAAATTGGATGCAAAGTTCACTTTTACATGGTGTTTGCTTAATTATCTTAATTATCAAGGCGTTACAATTTTTTTTGAGCAGTATGATGTCATATTGCTCAGGCTCCGCCCATGACAGCTGATGGGCTGTCCCGTATTAGCATATTCTCGCCCTCAGCCAGATGTACGCTGTCTGCCATTTTCTCAGCTGTAACAACGTCTTATAAGTGAACATGTAGGTGTTCATTTCCTCCTGACATCAGAGCCACTGAGGATTTGTTTTGTTTGTGATGGTAATGCGCCACCAAATACACAAAAAAACAGAAGAAAGGGGCGGGGTGAGCAGTAGCTCATTATCATTTAAAGAGACATGCACCGAAACGGGTCGCTGTAAACAGAGCTGTTTTTGACAAGGTAAAAAGGGTGTTTTGTTTTTATACATCCATTAAGGATTTTAACCAAAGTTTTTTGCATTTCATGAAGACCCTAAGGAATTATACCAGCTTGTGGAAAATAGGTATCCGATGACCCCTTTAATGCTGTACAATACTGTGTTTTGACTGGTTTCCACTCATATATTTTATGCAAATTTTGGAATATCACATAAAATCTGCATGTAAAAAGTAATGTGACTTTGCCATGAACAAGTCATGTGATTGAATTCATCAGAGCATTTTGTCTGCGCAGTTTTATCTGCTGGATTTTATCACTTTAAATATAAGAGCCACAGTTGATAAAACTGTAATTATGTGTTTATTTTAGGGTGGTCAGTTAACTTAATTAGTTATGAAAAATAACGCGATTTAAATATTTTAACGCAGACTTATTGCGCGTCTCAGAGCAACACAGGGCTGCTTAGTTTCTGAATGAATCCGTGTTTTGAACGAATCGTGTGAATCAATAATTCAAAGGCCCATTCATAAAGAGAATGAACCAGCCGTTTCAAGGAATCAAATGAATGATTCATAAAGATTTACCACCGCCTGCTGGCAGAATTAGTTTCTTATTTAGATGATAATTTCATTAAAATAAACAAACAAACAAATAAAGGGATAGTTCATCCAAAATAATTTTTATTCTGTCATCGTTTACTCACCCTCATGTCCTTTCAAACCTTTCTTTTGTGGAACATGAAAGAAGTTATTTTGAAGACTGTTGGTAACAAAGCTGTTTTGGTTACCAATGACTTTCAATGTATTAACAAAAAAATACTGAGATGTTTCTCAAATTATCTTCTTTTATGCTCCAAAATCTACGTTAGGCTGTTGCAGCCTAAATGTTTATGTGTAATGAAAATTTTAATCAGCTGACAGCCCTAATTAATTAATTTATTTAATTATTTTGCTAAAATTAAATTCAACATGAATCGAAACAGATACTGTTGAAAAACAGTATTAAAAAAAAAAACAGTCTTTTTATTTTAAAAAGTAAAAAAATATTGTAAATACCCTCCAAAATTGCTGTATTGATGCATACTTACGGAATAAATGCCCCATGACATACACTGTAAACATTACTGAAGAATGCAAACCATGACACACTATAAATAGACTGTCTGTTTTCAAAGGCCTTCAACGTTATCAACGGTGGCTCCCACGCCGGCAACAAGCTGGCCATGCAGGAGTTCATGATCCTGCCTGTCGGTGCTAGCAACTTCAAAGAGGCCATGCGCATTGGTGCTGAAGTTTATCACAACCTGAAGAATGTCATTAAGGAGAAGTACGGCAAAGATGCCACCAATGTGGGTGATGAAGGTGGCTTTGCTCCCAACATCCTTGAGAACAAAGAAGGTGAGAGCCTGGAGTTTTACGATAACAGCAAGAGAGTCTAGATCTAGATCTGCCCTAGTTTTATGGAGCAGATTTTTAAGAATGTAAATACTACAGAATTATGAATAGTTGAATTCCCATGTATTTCCACACAGATCACTATCATAGGTTTGATCTTAGAAATGATTTATATTTATAACCAATTCATTTTTTTAGGCCCGCAGTAAGCAAAAACTACAGATAAGCACTAATATACAGTATGATATAAGATGTAGATTATAGATAACACTTAAGATAACTCGAGGAGTCAGAGATTACTGTTATCTTGATTATAGATAAGCGAGTTTACAAACATGACCATTGAAAAACAAAATGTTTGAGTTACTATGAATCATTACCTAAACTGGTTCAGTCCTTCGAAACTTATTTTCCATCGAACAACAAGTGATTTTCATTTTAAGATCTGGTGCAATGGTATAATTGAATTGAAGCTAGTGAAGTTCTGCAGCTGTGGCCCACTCTCTGGGGAATTCTGAGAATCCGCATGACCTCTGCGCTGCCTGCTATCAGTCATAACATCTGCCTGTTGCAGAGAAAAATAATGAGTTCTTCACATATAATTAGATTACTTACTTTGTGAATGTCTAAATATTTATGCTCTTTTTTACCCATATTATTTGTTATTGTAACATTAATATAGAAGTCTAAAACATTAGACAGGAATCCAGATGTTGCTGTGGGTTAAAAGCCTATGTGTAATAAGCACCATGAGATATATTATCAAAATTCATTTGTGTTTAAAGTACAAATGTGACCCTGGACCTCAACAACAGTCTTAGGTAGCACAGGTATATTTGTAGCAGTAGCCAACAATACATCGTATGGCTCAAAGTTATTCTTTATGCCAAAAATCATTGGGATATTAAGTAAAAATCATGTTACATTAAGATATTTTGTAAATTTCCTATCGTAAATGTATTAAAATCTAATTTTTTATTAGTAATATGTATTGCTTCAAACTTCATTTGGACAACTTTTAAAGGCGATTTTCTCACTAGTTTGATTTTTTTGCACCCTCAGATTCTAGATTTTCAAATAGTTGTATCTCGGACAAATTTTGTGCTGTCGTAACAAACCACAAACATCTATTGGAAAGCTTGTTTATTAGTATAAATCTTAATTTTAATTGACCCTTATAACTGGTTTTGTGGCCTATGGTCACAAATCAGTGCCTGAGCTTATTTTGCTGTAGCTAATATAAACTGCAGAAATATTAATGGATTGTTATGAGTACTTACAGAGGTATTGGGCATTTGACATGAAATACTTTTGCGTAGTTAATGTTCTACAGACTACATTGAATATTTGTATATTTAAAACTGCGTTTTTCAAACTGCAGAACCATTAAAATGAATTTAAAATAGTGTAAACCTACAACATACGTTATCTTATGGATGCATATACATTTTAACCTAATATCTTTATGTTGAATAAAAGTATCTATAATATCTTTTTCAGCTCTGGAGCTGCTGAAGAATGCCATTAGCAAAGCCGGCTACACCGACAAGATTGTGATCGGCATGGATGTGGCCGCCTCTGAGTTCTACAAGGGTGGCAAGTACGACCTGGACTTCAAATCACCTGATGACCCCAGCCGTTATATCAGCCCTGACCAGCTGGCTGACCTCTACAAGAGCTTTGTCAAGGATTATCCTGGTCAGTATCCCTGATCTTTAGTGTTACTGTGTGGGAGAATGTGATACTACAATCCTTAGATGGACAGTGACAACTGCTTAGTGCAAGCATTTGAAGTCAGAGCATCTAGATAGACAACGTACGTGATAAATAAACATTAAACATGTAATTAAAAAAAATCTTATGCTAACCTTAGTGTAAGGTGTTACCAAAAACAAGTTTTTCTTATTTAAGTGTGTTTACCCAAACACAAATTCTTCCCGCATGTGTGTTGGGTATCTTTAGATCTCCTAAAAAAAGACACAGGTATTTGAAGAGATCCAGCAGTGATTGAAACCCTGCTATGGGGGTGAGAGTCTTAACAGGGGTGATTTAACCCCTTAGAGGCTGGTCAGCAGTTCCCTAGATATAAACCTTAAAGGGATAGTTGACCCAAAAATGAAAATTCTGTCACTGATTACTCACCCTCATGTCGTTCCAAACCTGTAAGACCTTCGTTCATCTTTAGAACACAAGTTAAGATATTTTTGATGAAATCTGAGAGCTTTCTGACCCTGTGTAGACAGCAATGCAACTGACACATACAAGGCCCAGAAAGGTAGTAAAGACATAATTACAAAATAGTCTATGTGACATTAGTGGTTCAACCTTAATTTTATAAAGCCACTTAAAGTTCCTTCTTTTGCTTCTCAGTGGTCTCCATTGAAGATCCATTTGACCAGGATGACTGGGAGGCTTGGACCAACTTCACTGCCAGCACTAGCATCCAGGTGGTGGGTGATGACCTCACCGTGACCAACCCCAAGCGTATCGCTAAAGCAGTGTCTGACAAGGCCTGCAACTGCCTGCTGCTCAAAGTCAACCAGATCGGATCCGTCACCGAGTCCCTTCAGGCGTGAGTGTTTCTGATCTCTCACACTGTGGATGGGAATATTTTTATATAAGAACTGAAGAAATTGAGCTTATTTTGGTTTTGTATGTATTGTGTTTTCTTTCCGTCTTTTGTTTAGCTGTAAGATGGCCCAGTCTAATGGATGGGGTGTGATGGTCAGCCACCGTTCTGGAGAGACAGAGGACACCTTCATCGCTGACCTTGTGGTCGGACTCTGCACTGGCCAGGTACAAAGCTTGCCGAGCACTGTCTTATCTAATGTTAGCCAAAGCTGTGTAGGGAATAATAGTAAAATGTTTTTTTTTTCCTCTCAGATCAAGACTGGTGCTCCCTGCAGGTCTGAGCGTCTGGCCAAGTACAATCAGCTGCTGAGGTAAGCGGTTGCATTTATACAACACTATTACATACTTTTACAAGTGCTCTACCTATTACAGTTGAATTTGATTGGTCGTTGTATTATACAGTCAAATATTTTTGCATAATAACTGTACATTATATTTGACTATTCTCCCTAGCAACCAAATGCTCTCTCATAGCTCTAAACTGTCTTACTTCTTGCATAAAGAAGGTGTATTAAATGAATCAAAAGTTGCCATAATAATTTTATTTATTCAGGTTTTCCACAAAAATATTAAGTAGCATAACGTTCAGCACTGATAGTAATAAATGTTTCTTGAGCAGCAAATCAGCATTTTACAATGATTTCTGAAGGATCATGTGGCACTGCTGAAAATTCAGCTTTGCCATCACAGGAATAAATTGCTTTTTAAAACATATTCACCTTTTTTTACTGCTTTTGCTCTATTTTTGACCAAATAAATGAAACCCTGATGAGCATACGAGACTTCAAAAAACAAAAATCCTAACAACCTCAAACTTTTAAAAGGACTTGTAGGTTCAGCGCATCAGTGTTTCATGTTTATTTATTTACTCAAGCTTCATTAAAGATGCATTATTTCTTTTTCCTGCATAGTTTCTTCTTAATAATCATTACAACTTTTAAACTGCACAGTTTTAAGTAGTTTAAAGGTACAGATAATGTACTCGCTCCCTTATCATCCAAGATGTTCATGTCTTTCTTTCTTCAGTCGTGAAGAAATTATGTTTTTTGAGGAAGATATTTTAGGTTTTTCCGGTTTAAGACAGTTAGGGTATGTCGCAAAAACTCCCATCTCATTTTCTCCTCCAACGTCAAAATCGTCCTATATCGCTGTTTTACCTTTTTTGTAAAGGACGTTTGACCTTCTTTGCATGCTCACTTTGTAAACAGTTTTGTAGGACGATTTTGAAGTCGGAGGAGAAAATAAGATGGGAGTTTTTCGACATATCTGTCTTGACCCGAAAAAACAAAGTTCACGCAGACCTAGACAAGACGAGCATTTGAGGATTTAAAAAGTATATAAATTGTACTTTTTTTTTTAGAAAATAACTGATTGTTTCGCTAGATAAGACACTTCTTCCTCGGCTGGGATCGCTTAGAGCTCTTTGAACCTGCATTTAAACTACATTTTGGAAGTTTAAACTCCATAAAACACCATAAAAGTCCACTATATTGAGGGGAATCCTGAAATGTTTTCCTCAAAAAACGTAATTTCTTTACAACTGAAGAAAGAAAGACATGAACATCTTGAATGAGTACATTATCTGTAAATTTTAGTTCTGAAAGTGAACTTCTCCTTTAAGTTGGTTAAAGTGAGTGAAAGTCCAAGATTGATTTTGACATTGTTTGTCGTCTGCAGGATTGAGGAGGAGCTTGGTGACAAGGCTCGTTTCGCCGGCAAGAACTTCAGGAGGCCCATCTGAAGCGGCGGCCCGTAATCAGTCTTAGTGTGTTCATTGTGCTTACTCTCCCATAACGCCACGCAACGCCAGCTCCTGTAGAATGGAGACTAGATGGAAACGCAGTGAATTCAAAGGTCCAGATCTGTAGTCAACAGCACAGAATGCTGCTCTCCATGAAAGCCCCTGTCCTTATCCACATCTATGCTTTGGTATCCAAATAGCATCAGTCCTTTATTGTGTCTCTGTGTTGTGTGAGGGAACTTTGTTTAGCTTCTTGTGAGTTGTAGTGATTCTGGTGCTCCACAGAGTATTTTAGCAAAGAGCTAAAGCTGTTCACTGTGCTGCGGTGTGCAGCCATGAGTATGTGCATTGTGTTGCTTTTGAGAAGTGTTAGTTCTATATGCGTGGCATAATAAATAAATTATCCCTATTAAAATGGAAGAGTCTGGGTGAAATTTCTATATATTTATGTACTTTATTTCTTGTTGTTATTAACAGAGTTAAAGGCATAGTTCACCCAAAAATGAAAAATGTTGTCATTAATTACTCATCCTTGTGTTGTTCCAAATTCGTAAGACGTAATTCGTTTTTCTTCGGAACACAAATGAAGGTATTTTTGATGAAATCCAGGAGCTTTCTGACCCTGCATAGACAGCAATGCAACTGACACGTTCAAGGCCCAGAAAGGTTGTAAGGACATGGTTAAAATAGGCCATGTGACAGTGGTGGTTCAATTGTAAACTTAACTTTATTCAATAATCTCCTCAGTGTCGGTCTTCAATGTGTGTTCACTAGAGTATGTGTCAGTTGCGTTACTGTCTATGCAGGGTCAGAAAGCCCTCGGATTTCATCAAAAATATCTTAATTTGTGTTCCAAAGATGAACGTAGGTTTTATGGATTTGGAACGACATGAGGGTGAGTAATTAATAACAGAATTTTCATTTTTGGGTGAACTAACCCTTTAATAACAATATTATTACAAAGTAAAAAGTATATGTCAAATATATAAATATGTATACTTTACAATCTATAATTGTACATATATATATATATATATACACACACACACACAGTACAAAATAGTGAAATCCATTAGACATGCATTTACATTAACAGCTCAATATAATAACAATATAACGTCAATTATTCACTAAAAATGACAAAGATATATGGTGAAAGTGATTGAAAACCTCTTTCAAATCCATTGGAGGGTGGAGGTAACCTAATGGTTATGGTAATGGAATTGGGCTGAGGAAGGTTCGAGTTTGACAGCAGAGATGATTCTCTTGCTTTCAGCACAACACAACAACATGGAGACTCTTATCTGCGATTTGGTGTCCAATAGGACAAAAAGCATTTCTGACAAGCAATCAAGTAACATTTGAGCTCTTCTACTAAAACCTGAAGCCCTGTTGAGGTGGGTTTGAAAGAACAGGTATAAGAGGTACTCAATCAGGTTATAAGCATGAGTGTACGTGACCAGGTTAGTGCCACGGTCATGGAAAATCTGAAGACAAAAGGGAATCTTATGTTTACATATATATTACGTTTTTCAGGCCTGGGGAAAAAATGAGAAAATACAGTGAATGTAATTTTGGTCAACTAGAAGTTTCTCTTAGTGCAAAGCCTCAAAATCCTAATCAGGAAAAGTCATGCAAATTAATAAAATCTAAAAGTGATATGGAAAAGTTATGGAAATTCATCGAAAAGTTCTACATGAACCTTACGTTGACAGAAAGTGCAACTATCATAAGTTCTCAAGATAAAAAAAAAACTATGAACTTGTCATTATTATAAACATATTTTATACAATTGAGGTCAAAAGTTTACACCTTGCACAATCTGCAAAATTATAATTATTTTTCCAAATTAAGAGAGATCACACGAAACGCATGTTATTTTTTTATTTAGACCTGAATAAGAAATTTCACATGAAACACAATATAGTTCACAAGAGAAAACAGTAGTTGAATTTATAAAAATGACCCTGTTCAAAAGCTTATATACATTGATTTTTAATACTGTGTTGTTACCTGAATGATCCACAGCTTTTTTTTTTTTTTTTGTGATAGTTGTTGTGATTTGTCCTTAACAGTT
>JAHKKF010536970.1:0-22782 GCA_019740295.1 Labeo calbasu
GACCACTATGTTCATTATTACATCCAGCAACACAACACCTCAATCGCTCAATCGGAGATATTCTTGTCTAACTTACATCCCTGCTTCGGCATCAAAACCCGACAGGCATCTGAGAACCGGTCGATTTGAAAAAGGGGATATTATTTTTACATATTAATTAAAAACCACTGCATGGATTTTTATTATTATAGGGTAGATTTGTACATACACTGCCAACACACATTAATGTTCAAACAACATGAAAAAATGAACTTAGCATCCGATGACCCCTTTAAGGATGTTTGATCTTCTTTACACGTTCACTTTGCAAAGGCTGGGTCGGAACTTCTGCAGCAATGTAAGATGATTTAAAATGTTTTTTGAAGTTGGAGTTTTGGATGTTCAGTCTCGGGGCACCATATCAGTCCATTATATGTAGAAAAATGTTTTTCTCAAAAAACACAATTTGTTTACAACTGAAGAAAGAAAGACATGAACATCTTGGATGAAAAGGGGGTGAGTAAATTATCTGTAAATTGTAAACTTGTAATTCTGAGAAAAAAAAGTCACAATTGCGAAATATAAACTCGCAATTCTGAGAAAAAAATTCAGAATTGTGAATTTGTATGTCACAGTTCTGACTTTTTTCTCACAATTGTGAGTTTATATCTCACAAACCAGACTATTTTCCCACAGTTCTGACTTTTTTCCTCAGAATTGTGAGATATAAACTGCATTTATTAGTTATAAAGGGAAAAAAGACTCAGAATTACGAGTTTCTCACAATTCTGACTTAATAATCGTAGTTGCAGTCGGAATTGTGAGATATAAACTTTAAAGTCTGAGCAAAGAAAGTCACAATTGTGAAATATGAACTCGCAATTCTGAGAAAAAAGTCAGAATTGCGAGATGTAAACTTGCAATTGCAAGGAAAAAAGTCTGAATTGTGAGATAAAAAGTCGCAATTACCTTTTTTATTTCTTATTTAGTGGCAGAAATGGGCTTCCATCAATAAAATGCACCTGTGTTCGTTGTCCATAACAAAACCCCCCTGGACCCCCCTAATACAGTAAAACTGCACATTGTAGAGTAGCCTTTTGTTGTGGCCAGCCTAAGGCACACCTGTGCAATAATCATGCTGTCTAATCAGCATCTTGATATGCCACACCTGTGAGGTGAATGGATTATCTCGGCAAAGGAGAAGTGCTCACTAACACAGATTTAGACAGATTTGTGAACAGTATTTGAGAGAAAAAGGCCTTTTGTGTACATAGAAAAAGTCTTAGATCTTTGAGTTCAGCTCATGAAAAGTGAGGGCAAAAACAAAAGTGTTGCGTTTATAATTTTGGTCAGTGTATTTTCTTATACAATACACTCTGATCATCTTTGTTTTATTTACAACTTCGAAAAATCACAAAGGATGCATGCAGTGGCGTTTTGTATGGAATACATAAAGAGCTCATGTAAATAAAAATCTGAATCAGATTACAACATTAGATCTCTGAAATCAAATTGTATTTATTCCGATTGACGAAAATTGTAAAAGTGCATGTAAAACATACCTACTGTTACCACTCCAGGAAGGGACCTGTTTTCCAAGACAAGATTTATTTATTTGCCTTTACTTGATAGTCCTCCCACATAAAAGATTTGCGGTAAGACTTCACGTACCCGTAGTCAGACAATTATCTCAATTAGCTCACACAGTTTGTTCTTCACAGAATGTTCCCTTTGAAGGACTATCTTTAGGTTGCTGTTTGTCCTGGAAAAAAAAACATTTATTTTCCCTGTTCCTCCAGCGAGGACAGAGAAAGCGAGGGAGGGCGGCTATCATTGGGGCTATTGTTGAAAATGTGCAAATGCGAGGTGGTTGGGGGAAGATGGAGGGGTGTGATTATGGGGGGGACAGGTGGGGCAGTGTCTGATGACAAGAAGATGGAGTTTTAGGTTGGTTTGGGTGGGGTGCTATTCTCCGTAGTGTCCACTGTAACCTGAACACCACCTCAGTTCTGCTTCAGACCACACGCACCCTCTGTAGTGTTCGCACAATACAAGAGTGTCCTGCATGCTCACAAAGCCATCTTTGTCATGGCCCATTGAGTCAGGATTGCCTAAGACTCTGTCCTCCCTGCTGGGGTTTGTGTCCCATGGGTTAAGGCCACACAATGCCTGACTGTTTAAACATGTCACATTTCCCTGTCGCTGTCATGCTGTTGTGTCCTTTTCATCTGATGCTCTTCCTCCCGAGTTCCTCCCATGTTTGTGGATCTAGCCTTTGTCTGCACTCATTCAACTGTCTGACATAATTCCATAATGTGTGATTTATTGTGCTTTCAGCTTTCAATTTGAACAAATGTGACTGTATTCTCCTAATCATGGTCACAGGACTGTATAAAGCATTTATCCTGGCATTTTGAGAGGCAAAACAACATTATTATATGCTCTGCATCAATGTATATGGCATTTGGGGAATAACTGGTGGGTGAGGTCATAATTTGTATTTCCTTCTTGAGTGTGGGACCGTGCCAGAAGCGTTAAGTCTCTCACTGAGAAACAATCAGCAAACTATTTGTGGTCAACCGAAACACAGCCCTTGGCCTGCTGGAGAAATTTCCACATGCACAAACACTATTGTGTAATGTGCACATACTGCAGCTTTGTAGACAGGCTCGCATTTATTCCATAGAACGTAAACAGCACTTATAAGGAGCTGCAGGTAATGAAATCTAATCTGTAATCATGGGACGTTTCTTTTAAAATCTAATTTCTTAACATATCAGAGTGATTATGGAATGCAGACCATGGAAATGTCTCACTTGTTTTTCAGCATCAAGATTACTAAATGATTTTGTATTGTGATTGTTACATTTCTGTTGTGCATCCAAAAATAAAAATTACCCCATGGTGTACTCACCCTCAAGCCATCCTCTTTCAGATTAATATAAATAGAGTTGGCTCTGGCTCTTCCAAGCTTCATAATGGCAGTGAATGGCCAAAGTAAAGTGCGTCCTTCTATCATAAAAAGTGCTCCACATGGCTCCGGGGGGTTAATAAAGGCCTTCAGATGCAAATCAGAAAGGTGTAGTGTAAGCTCCGGGTGAGAATAGTCTTGCAAGAACCAAGTTTTGTTTACAGCAAAGAAAAACTCCTCTTGACGTATACATGTCTTTACAAATTCTCTAATTCGTAACTGGTGTTTTGTTTTTCTCTCTCCTCTGCGCTTCCATGTTCATCACCATGTTTGTCAACATCCTACGTCACCCGCTGGAACGCAACTCTCATATGAACGCGCGTACGTAGCAGAAGCTATACGGTTTTTAAACATAGATATTTTTCTTACACAAACGCATTGATTCAGACCTTTATTAACCCCCCAGAGATTGTGGAGTACTTTTCATAATGGATGCATCCATCCTTTATTGGACTTTATTGGACTTCAAAATTTCTACACCCACTGACTGCCATTATAAAGCTTGGAAGAGGCAGGATATTTTTTAATATAACTCTGATTGTATTTGTCTGAAAGAGGAAAGTCATATACACCTACGATGGCTTGAGAGTGTGTAAATCATGAGGTAATTATCAGTTTTGGGTGAACTATCCCTTTGAATTTGATAATTTTAAACAACCTTTTTGATATTATCACCTGCAAAAAGCACCTGAAATATTTTTATATATTACTGATAATATATAACTTACATATGTTATATAATAACTTGCATAGTAATTGAATTTAATTGTTTACATTTTTTTAATGATATTAACATTTACCAATAAACACAGGCCCAGATTATGTTTGCATATCCCATTTCTTATATGCTTATTTTTTTATTTTAGTTTAGTTTAATTTCACATGTTAAAGGACAGTGTTGTGCATGTTACTTTAAAAAATAATTAGTTATAGTTACTAGTTACTTCTCACAAATAGTAACTGAGCTAGTAACTGAGTTACATCATCATAAAAGTAACTAATTACCAGGGAAAGTAACTTCTTGTGTTACTTCTTAAAAAATGTTCAGATATGTCAAATAACTATATGATTATATGTATAGAAAGCTTGAAATGGCTACTTTTAAAAGAAGTAAGTCACGTCAAGAACAAGTATTCTCTGATAAAGTAATCCGTATGATACTAACGTAAGCTCCAGTGTTTTACCGTCTAAACTCATTATCTCTAATGTAATGACGCCCATGTGCGGCTCCGTTTTTCAAATGCTAAACATCCACGTGAGACGTGCAGACATGTAGGTAACCTCCGTAAACAAACGTGAACATTCATCAAGTTCATCTCGGCTACTTTTTGTATCTGAAAGAAGACGCGCTGAGAGGAATAAGCCAGAATTTAACTCAGAAGAAGAATACAACACGATGCGATGTGCAGCTTTGCAGGTCCTATGGCTTGGATGAAAACTGTTTCAGTGAGCTCCTCCAAGTTCAATATCATCCTACATCGCTGGTTTACCTTTTTTTGTAGGGTGTTTGACCATCCTTGCACGTTCACTTTGTAAACACTGGGTCAGTACTTCTGCTGCAATGTAGGACGATTTTGAAGTTGGAGGAGAAAATGAGAAATGAGATGGGAGTTTTTCGACATACCCTAACTGTATTGACCCGGAATGCACACAGTTCACGCAGAGCTAGACAAGACGAGCATTTGAGCTTAAAAAGTATATAAATTGTCTTTTTTTTTTTTTTTTTTTGTAGGAAATAACCAATCGTTTCACTAGATAAGACCCTTTGAAGTTGCATTTAAACTTTAAGTTCAAACTCGCAGGCACCATATAGTACATTATAAGGAGAAAAATCCTGAAATGTTTGCCTCAGAAAACATCATTTCTTCACAACTTTAGAAAGAAAGACATGAACATCTTGGATGACAAGGGGGTGAGTAAATTATCTGTATTTTTTGTTCTAGAAGTGAACTTCTCCTTTAAAGTTTTTTGGCTTTTAGTATAAATATGTTAGTCTTACGGTTATCTATAAGGTAGTGTGCTCCAAAACAATGGCAAAATTTGCGTTTACAATATATAAGCATTCAGAACTTACAGTCTCTCACTTCCGCCAATATGGATCAACGCTTTTGATGACATCACGCTGGACTTCAGCTTCTCATCAAACTTTCTGTCCAATCAAATGCGCTCTAGAATCCGAAACGTCCCGCCCCCTACACTATAAATAGACGCTGAAGCTGCGGCTGAGATTGGTCACTTATTCACAGTGCTAATATTTTCTGTACTGTGAATGGCATGTAGTGCTCCATGTAGACGATATCATTTTACTGACTCGTACCTTTGAGTCTCGTTCAGCAAAATGAACGAATCTTTTTTCGAGTCATTTCATTCATTTTGTTCATTTTAGCAAAATATAATTAAAATGTTACGTGTTACCTCCCTAACACATCTACTGCTTACACAAACGTTGATCACACCACAAACAAGACAAAACTATAATGCTATAAGAAACAGAAAATATTAATTCATTGTTTACCTGGGTCTTTAGTCGATTATTAGCTCACCTCGCCTCTTATCTGACAAGTTTTCGGGTTTGAGTCGTTCGTTCATCACGTGACAGCCCCATAAAATAAACCTATGCAGTCTGAGCCGGAAAGAGAATTGATTAGTTCATCTCTTGAGTCTTCGGGTTTGAGTCGTTCGTTCATCACGTGACAGCTCTATAAGCGAAACCTATGCAGTGTGAGCCGGAAAGAGAATTGATTAGTTCATCTCTCGAGTCTTCGGGTTCGATTCGTTCGTTCAACACGTGACAGCCCCATAAGATGAACGAACGACTCGGTGAACTAATTCCAGTACAGAACCTAATAGGATGTTGCCCATGCGCGACTGAACGAATCACTCCCTGAGACGACTCGTTCGTCCCGAGTCACATTAAAGATTCGTTCAAAATGAACGAATCGTTCAAGAACGACCCATCACTAGTAGACGATAGGAAACGATTCAGACGGCGTAAATATGCTTTCGATTGGGGCAAATGAGGTCTGGTTTCGCGTTTTGTCAGGCGAACCGCAGCAGCGCACACACTGTATTCCAGACCAGGCTCAGGTCCGGAGACGCGATCGCAGGGACCGGATCATATGCGCGAGTCGACATATATTAAACACTCAAAACTACACAGCCACGGCATGATTATGATCACTGTTTTGTTTTAGTAAGTTTGATATTGAATCTAGAGGGTAATCTATTAGACTGTGGCTGTTATGAGCTGTCAAATGCGGCTTTACCGAGTGCCCAAGCAGATATAAATGAAACGCTATTGGCTATTTTTTTAAAAGGGGCGGGGTTGATCGATATGTCCCGCCCTGTTTTCCTGTTTCAGTTGAAATAACGTCACCACATAGAATAACACTGCGTGTTTCAAGGCACTTCAGCGGACCTTTAAGTGTATATTAGGTTGATATTGAAGGTGCTGTGTCAAAACGGTAAATAATAGCACATAACGGTAAATGGCTACACATAATTTGAAGTTTCTTTCATCCTTAAGCATGAGCAATAGAAATAGTAATGCTTATTTCAGCATGCACTGCTAATGAATATACAAACATTTGAAATAAAAATGCTTCAAATAGTTCTAGATTAAATATAGCGTTATACCACAGGGCTCTGCCGTCACTGCTTGAAATTTGATGTCAATTACCCATTGGCTGTGATATGTGGTGAGTAGGTCAGCATAATGTGTGTGTATGAGTGAGACAGGATGCCTTCAGCTGGGAGTGCCGCCAGGTTTGTTGCTCATGGAAAATAGTCTTGGAAGGTGTGTATTCAAGGCAATGTCCAGATGTTATTTTTAATTTATTTATTGACTTTTTTTTTAGCATGTGCATGTGATAGGGCTGGCGAGCATGCATGTGTCCATATGTTCCTTTTACTGCATATGTGCGTTCCGCAGGCGATTTTGATCTTGTGAATGTGAATACGTGTGTATTTATACTGTACCTCTGCAGAGCCTGCTGATTGCTCAACATCCTCTCAGGTCATGTGAAATGTGAGCGGAACAGAGCACAGGATGTGCAGCTCTGGCCCTCAGCGTGCAGTCAGAGCACACACACTCCCTCACTCCCTCACTCACTCATTTATATGCTCGCTCACTCATTTTTGTTTCCACCCTCCCTCCCACTCGCTCCTAGCCTCTGCCTGTGCCACTGCACTGCTACACATGACATAATGGGCCTATTATTGTGCTTTTCTTGTTTGAGTGTGACTTCAGTACATTCAGCCCTGATACAGTGAGTGTTTGTGTTGGGACATCTTGTTAAAATTGCTTCTGTACACACCTGTATGAGGAAGAGAGTGACAATGTGGGTAATTCCTGTTATGCTATACCTGTTATGCATAAAGGTCAGCTACTCACTAGCTCAGCCACAAAAGGAAGTTCATTTTGATATTTTTAGATTACTATTAAAATACTTTTTATAATACTTTTGATGATTAAGGAAACACAACGAAACACATGGAGTATTTGTATAATAATTTGTATGTTTTTTTTTTTTCTTGTTCTGTTTTATTTAAAATTGTTTAATATATTTATTAAACATATTTCAAATTATTTAAAATAAATACATGTCCTACACATGCAGGTCTGTATTTTACTTTTGCATATCCATTTTTTTGTTTGTTTTATTTTATGATTTATTTTTAGATAATTTTCAAGGTTTATTTTTAGATTTTTTGAATGAGTGAATAACTTTTGTGTCAAGGACAGACCAAAAATGAAGTCAAATGGACGTTTTTAAAAGTGCTTTAAATTCCACTTTGTTGCTCAACAGCCTTAGTCTTTATTCACTTTCTCTGAATGACAAAGAGCAGAACATGACAAGAGCAAGATCTTTGAAACTTCTCCTTTTGTGTTCCATGTAAAATAAATAAATACAAAAATATATTTTAAGTTTGTTATGTTTTATTATTGTTATTTTATGTTATTTCATGTTATGTTTTATGTAGTGTTATTTTATGTTATGTTATTTTATGTCGTTGTCATGTTATGTTATGATGTTATTTTATTTTATTTATTTTATTGTATTTTGTTATGTTATTTTATTTTGTTATGTTATGTTTTGTTATGTTGTGTTATTTTAATTTAATTTTATTTTATGTTATTATTTAATGTTATTTTGTTATTTCATTTTAGGTTATTTTATGTTATGTTATTTTTTATTATGATGCTATTTTATTTTATTAATTTTTATTGTATTGTATTATGTTATTTTATTTTGATGTTTTATGTTGTGTTATTTTATGTTATGTTGTTATTTTATTTTGTTATTTTATGTTGTGTTATTTTATGATATTTTGTTATTTTATTTTGTTGATGTTATGTTGTTTTGTTATGTTGTGTTATTTTATATTATGTTATTTTCTTTAAATGTTATTTATATTATTTTATGTTATGTTATTTCAAGTTATTTTATGTTATGTTATGTTATATTATGTTAATTTATTTTGTTATGTTGTTATTTTATGTTATGGTGTTATTTTACTTTATTTTATTTATGTTATGATATTTCATTTTGTTGTTTTGTTATTTTATGCTATGTTGTTATATGTTATTTTGTTGTTATTATGTTATGTTATTTCATGTTGTTATTTGTTATATTATTTCATAGTGTTATTTTTTATTATTTTATTTTATGTTATTTTATTTATAGTTTATCGTGTTAGGAGTGTAGACCTCATAGTGTTTAATGTTGTGTTGTCATAAAATTCATCATGATAAAATAATAAAATCACTTTTCAAGACTTTTTCATTAAATATTTTATCCAATATATTAATATGTCTATCATGAGGATGTGTAAGGACACATGACTATGCATGCTCTATGAATCAGTCAAAGCCCAGTTATTGCAGAGTAAAGCATTAATCTCAGACCAGCGGAAACAAGCTCATCATGATTACAGGGTGATGATACACTGAGTTCCGTGGATACACAATAGCCTCCCTCCTTTACTCTAGAGAGACTCAGCCCTCATCCACAAGACCTTTTCTGCTTATTAGTGAGCTACTTCCTGACAGGAGCGGTCGGCTTCAGCAGGATGCAGGATGTGGTGGGGGCCGTGGTGAGGGGTGTGTGGTCATGTGTTTTTGTGTGTGTGTGTGTGTGTGTGAGAGAGAGAGAGAGAGAGAGAGAGAGAGAGCGTGTATTATTGTAAGAAGCAGCTCTGAGGCTTCGCTGTTCACATGGGAAGTCAGTGGGGAATATGGGCATCCACAGTTCAACTCAATACTGACCCCTTCAAATGAATCACTCTCATTTTCCTCTCATTACACAAGGCATCAGCAGACCCTCAGGATCAGGGTTGTGTGAAGAGCAGACACTTCCAAGTTTTTACAAGTGGGAGGAGTAGACAAATCCCCACTGCATAGAATTATATTTGAAAAAACATTTTTAAGTAGTTTATATGCTATAAAACACATGAAAGCCTTTAAATTTGTCGTATTAATCTCGTATTTGTCCTGTTAATCCTGGATTTAAATAGACTTTGTGGTGGGCATGTGACCCACATGACCTACAACCTGAAAATATGTCAGGGATTGACATGCAGGTCAAGATTTCAGTTCAGTTTGCATGAATCATGCATTTACTGCCATCTTGTGGTTAAAGATAAAAAAAAAAACAGTGGCCTCTTTGAATGGTCTTCCATCCCTCCAAGCAGCTACATAAAGTACACTATACATTATAGATTTAGATTTTTTTCTTGTCTAATTCATTTATTTATTTCTAAAAAAGAACACTCAATTATGACAAAAAATTCTTAAGCCTTAAATCTCAACGCAGTGTTTATTCATTCAAAATTTGATTTTACCCTTGGTAGCCTATGATTTTATATTTATTGTGGTATCTGACAAATTGACAATTTCATAAAACGATTAATAAACACTTTGTAAACTGTATTTTAAGTATATATGACACAAACACTCTGCAGCCACTGATGCTATCCCTGCTGGAAAAAAAAATAGCTAAAACCAGCCTAAGCTATTAAGGTTTTAGTTGGTCTCCCAGCCTGACCAGCTAAGGAAGTAGCCAAAACCCCCTTAAAACCAGCCTGCTGGCCAGATAAGACTAGCCCCCCCCCCAAGCATCAGATATCTAAACTTTATCCATTTCAACATACCGNCTGCAGCCACTGATGCTATCCCTGCTGGAAAAAAAAATAGCTAAAACCAGCCTAAGCTATTAAGGTTTTAGTTGGTCTCCCAGCCTGACCAGCTAAGGGAGTAGCCAAAACCCCCTTAAAACCAGCCTGCTGGCCAGATAAGACTAGCCCCCCCCCCAAGCATCAGATATCTAAACTTTATCCATTTCAACATACCGGCGCTACTTTTTTAGCTGCTCTCGTGTTACTCCGCCTGCTTGTAAAGTTGTCGTCGTCTTGCAACTGTGATCGATTGTAGTAAAAAAATACACTCTAGGACTTCCTTTTTAATTTTATGGTGAGTATAAACATTTTGATAAATGACTACAGTTTAAAAATCCTAATTTAAAGCAAGAAAACGATAACATCGGCCGTAAGAACCGACGACAAAGAACCAGAACAGAGAAGAATGGAGGAACGCACGGTATATTGTGGATAAATACGTTATCTAAATAGTCCATAGTTTTTTGGGTTGTAATATTTCTGGATTGGATTGGATTTGTTATGTTGCTATTGTTTATTATTATTATGATTTATTTAGTTAGTAGCAAGCATTTTTCTGGACTTTTTGTGCTTTAATGACTGCAAAGAATATTATCGTTTGAAATATGTCCTTCATAATTAGTATAAAAACAGATTATTTACAAGCCAGCTATGCATACATTACGAAGTCCTCATGATGGCACTATTCCCACAGCAGTCTGTGATGTCAGGCATTCGCATATGCTCCTGTAAACATCATCAGGGTCATCTACGTTTGCACCTGCTGTCCACAGGCACCCATCCCATGGAATTAAACTTGGAATCTATAAAAGTTCAGGTAAGGATCACAAATATAGTTGTATGTAATGACCTCACATGCAGTTCAGTTCACAGTGTAACTCAAATTAGAAAGCCACAAGTTAACTTGACAATCAATAGGGTTGTACATGAACCCATCAATGAGGTAAATGACAAGGTCACTGGTTAGGGGACCAGTGTAGTTTTCTGAGGGGTCACTGATGGTCATTGCTTGGGTCATCTAAGGAAAGATCTCAGCGATTAGATTGTTGCTGAGATCTCAATTCTGGTCACTAATAGCTGTTTAATGACTGCCTTGATTGGATTTAAAATTGGATTTTGCCTACTGTTCCAAGGGTAATGGATGAAGTAATTGATGTCTCTGGAAAGACAACTGATAAGTTCACCTGTAGTTCACTAATGGCTGCACCAATAAGGTGGTAAATGAACTAATAAATAAGCCCTGTTGAGGATGTCTGTGAAATCCGCAAAGAAGTTTTAATAGCTCAATCGTGCAGTAATCACGATTGTCAATGATATAACGTGGGTGCTTTGGATGCTTTTCGGTGCAGCTATAGTGCTGAGGTTAATGAGGTCACTGCCAAGTCTATCAATGGCTTCCACCTCTAAAATCTCCTCTTAAGTTATTTGTGGGGTCTTCACAAATAAAAATGGTGATATAGACTTATGGATGTGCTCTAAACTAAAGTAATCACTTTAATGCAATTTCTGCTGGGTAATTGAGTCAGTAGTTCATTTTTACTTGCTAACATTTTTTACTGTCCCTGCCACAAGAGCATGATAAATTTTATTTTAAGCCATGCGTTTATATAGAAATAATACTTCCTTTTTTATTTTAATTAATATATATTGATTATTTTTATTTTAACATTGGTATTCTAAATAGAATTGTTTAAATTGCATTTACAATGCTTTTCAATTTTAAAAATATTTTTCCTTTACTAAAAGACAATTGGCAACAACCTGCAAATTATACATCTATAATGTAACTCAATTAATTGATTTAGCTGGAAAATGATGTTATACTGGTTGGTTTGTATTTCTTATTGACGTATTCAATACTATCAAGTCGTTGTTGCTATTTTGCCATCCTCATCCATGTTAAATATTATGTAAAATATCAGCATCACTGTAAAATACATCACAGAAAACCAGTGTGTGAAGCATAAAAATACATGCTCAGGATAGGCCAGTATAAAATTTTCAGTGGTAATACAGCTCTGGGCTAAAACACTCTCAAACTGACCCTGGGTCAGTGGACTGTCCTTATTGTTCAGGCCTGTAAAATGTTCTGCTGTACTATAGTTTGCATGGTTGTGTATTTTATGATACATAGCTTTGCTACGATCCAGTGCCTATTTTAGTGCATACCTTTAATATGGCAACTCTGAAGCTAAAGAGAGATTTTGAGCCTTCCTGCATGGATCACCCTTTCAGAAACTAATAACCTTCACAAGGGCACTGTGTTGTACTTAATGAAGTCCATTTGGATTTTGAACCATGGCTACTTTTAAAGTATATGCCATTTTGCATTTCAGTGGCAGATGTTTTAGTGTTAATATCTATCACCAGACTGTGTATCAGATGACTTACTGAAGCTTTGGCGAGTTGGTGTTGGCTTTAATAGCTCATTTTGTTGGATCCGACTCTCGACCGTCTTTCCAGACCAGTATTCATTTAGTCGAGTGCTTCAGACGTGAAGTAATGGCTTTAAATAATGGAGCATGCTTTTCAGCAGCAGGATGGGAGGGAAAACAGCTCAGGCTCAGGCTCATTAAAGCTTAAACTATATCTGAAATCCACTTGGGCTTTAGGGATGTGTTGGAGTGATCAAACCCAGCCGGTCCCCAAACAGCCCTGCTGGGAAACTCGCAGTGAAACCACAAACACTGGTGTGACAAAAGCTTGGTATTTCAAGTCTTAAGAAGTCAAATGCTTTGCATATGTGCACCCTTTGCTCATTTGTACATTTCCACATTCATAAACTTTCTTTTAATGAACACAAGCTGAATTGTCTTATTTATAATGTTAACACACATCCAAAGTTTATATTCTTGTATATTTTATTATGAAGCAATAAGGTTATTGATGAAGTAATTTCTGTTTTCTGACAAATGTAAGGGAAATTCAGGCTAGGTTTCACGCATTTTATTTCAGTGAAAATGGGATACTGTGGTCTACTAGGTGGCCTCAGCAAATTGAGAAATCAAATTTGCTCCAAAAATGGCTCGTTTGGATCTGAGGTGCATGTGACCCCACCCAGGTACATTTATTTTGCATTTTACATTTATTTTCACCATTACTGCACAGGACAACCAACTTTTCGTTAAAAATGATCATCATTATTTAGTTAATGTTTTGCGTTCCAGCGACTATAGGAAAAAATTGAATCTTTGATTTTTAGTTTGGAGGAGAAATTTCACAGATATGTATGTATGTATATACAGTGCACATCATAAATGAGTACACCCCCTCTAAAACTTAACAAATTCAGCAATTACTCATGATTTACTCAGCAATTACTTATGGGAATCCATACTCTGGTCTCAAGAGACCAAGTCAATCATTTTGGATCCAAAAGCATCCAAAATGTTCTGGTGTTGCTAGAGGAGGAGTACAGTGAGAAGTTCCTGGTTCCCACAGTGACATTCAGTGGTAGTAAAGCTCTTCTATAGGGATTTATAAGTGCTGAATGTGTGAGGGAGTTGTGCTTTATCAGTGCTGTCATGAATTCACACACCACTGTGTGATGTAATACAAAAAAACTGAAAATGAAGATGCTACCCTTCCCTCATTCCCTGCATTATTGGGCATTTTTTCAGCATGGCAATGAAGATATTCATTCTCTCAAGGTAAACATCCTTCATTGGACATATATTTCACTCAGTCTCAATGCTCTTGAGTGGCTGTGAGAGAAAGTACATTCTGTAGAGACGAGCTGAGCAAAACTCTCAATTAAAGACCAGGGCATTTAAAGAGGTTGTCCTCCAGGAGTTAAACAGGACTGATGTGAAAATTTGTCAGTGCCAAGAAGGGTCAAGAGCAGTATACGTAAAGTCCTGTAGGACATACTAAGTACTAGAATATTATGTATTTGCTGAATTAAATCTAGGGTGCACTTATTTCTGCAATCCTTCATTTAAACAAAATTGGCTAATTTACTTATTTTACAGAAAATATTGGCATATATTTTGTTGTTTTTAGAAAGTATATGTTTAATACATTTCAATTTTGCCATCTTTCCATAAATTATATTAGTGATCATTAAGAAAATACATCTTTTATATTTATTCAGAGGGGGTGTACTCATTTATGCTGTGCACTGTATGTTTATTTATTTATTTCTTTATTATACTTTGAAACAATTTTCACTCTGAAATTGCTAGTAAATCTCACAAATAAATGGTTTACACTGCAAAAATGAAAGTACATTAACTAAAACACACACACACACACACACATATATATATATATATATATATATATAACACATTGAATTAAACATGAAATTTTGAAATAGAAAAACTATAATAATTTTTTCTTTAGAAAACACTCAAATAATCAGTCTTATTATTAACTTTGAAAACACACACACACACACACACACATATATAAGACCGATTATTTGAGTGTTTTCTAAAGAAAAAAATATTATAGTTTTTTTTTATTTCAAAATTTCATGTTTAATTCAATGTGTTATTTGCCATTTCTTTATATATATATATATATATATATATATATATGTTTTAGTTAATGTACTTTCATTTTTGCAGTGTAAAATATTTATTTTTACATTTGTGATGTGGCCAATGTCTGTTTTATTTGCAAAAACAATTCTGAGTATTGTGCTAAGTGGTTTCTGATGTTGAGTGACAGATGTTGGGTCTATGTATGGTGGATGGTGCTGTATCAGTCAAACTATGTGACAGACTCAATCCAGATTGGCTCCATCTATCACATCAGGCTGACACAGACATCAGCTCTAATCTGACGCTTCACTGGTAGTCAACAATGCAAACACAGAAAAAGAGAGGACATTCAGTTATCCATTTTAAAGCACTCTACATGGCCCAAAAAAGAGAGAAAAATATTAAAATTAAACTTAATTGTGCAAATCTTCACAAAATAGAGCATATTAAAATTTTCATCACAATGTGATATGTAAAAATGCTTTTAAATATTGACTTCTGATTTATTTTTTTGTCTATCTTGCCTTACACGCTTACAAGCTAAGCTTTTTATGCAGGAGAATGGGAGGAGATCTCTTTGAAGCCTTCCAGCTTGCGTGTCTGGTTGTCATGGTAACATTCAGTGACCTTGTCCAATTCCTTCTGTCAGTATGCACATTTGGGAGATGGGGGAAGCCTAATCAGGGTGTATATGGGCGAGCGCATGGCTCTGAGACGGCCTAGTCTGTCTGATGCCTGGTGACACTAGATAAAGCCCCGAGGAACATTTAGACACATGACAGCACATGCACACACACACAAATACACATGCATAAGTGAGTGCAGGATGAATACTAGAAACAGCATTTGGTTTGACAGTAAGATTGAATTATACGGATGATTATTTCAAAATGTTTGCTTATTTTTTGTCAGTTTTCAAAAAAAAAAAATAAAATTAAGAAACATAACATGTACTGTATGTGTTTACGGGTATTTTTTTTTATAATAGTCTTTACAAGCCTTGTTATCAACAGAGCTCCTAGATTTAAATATTGCTGATGCAATATCTCTTTGAATTGCATGTAGACTTGAAAAAAGAGTTGTCTTAAAGGATTAGTTCACTTCCAGAACAAGAATTTACTCACCCTTTTGTCATCCAAGATATTCATGTCTTTCTTTCTTCAGTCGTAAAGAAATTATGTTTCTTGAGGAAAACATTTCAAGAATTATCTCCATATACTAGACTTCAGTGGTGTTTTGAACTTCCAAACTGCAGTTTAAATGCAGGTTTAAATGGCTGTAAATGGTCCCAGCCGAGGAAGAAGAGTCTTATCTAACGAAACGATCTGTCTTTTTTCGAAACAAATTGACCATTTATATACTTTTTACAAGAGACAAGATGAACATTTGAGTTTAAAAAGTATACACATCATGACAGTGCATTGACAGTGCAGTTTTAGAGAGTGAAAACTGCAATATTGTAAAATATTATTACAATTTAAAATAACCGTTGAATGTTTTAAGATGTTGTATGATGTAATTTATTCATGTGATGGCAAAGATAAATTGCCAGCAGCCATTACTCCAGTCTTTCAGAAATCATTCTAATATGCTGATATGGTGCTCAAAACCATTTATTGTTCCATTAGACTGACATACTATGTGGTTTCTCATATTTTGAAAATAGCAACCAAGCAGTTCTTAAAAGTTCATTGACATTAAAGTTTAACTTTACTTCATGACCTCATTCCAAACCTCATTATACATTATTTCCACAGATGAATTGCGTGAGAGCACATCTCATGGTAAAAGTTCACCACACGAGAGCTGTGCCAGCACGTTAAGAAATGACATAAAAAGAAACAACTTGAGCAAACGCCTAACGCCTAAACATGTAAGTCATACACAGGATGTGAAAGCGATGTGGAGTCCAGCGGTTGCTGACACGCTCATTTGTCAGCATGACCTTGCTTCACTTCCATCAAGGTTCTGCAAAGGTACCGTGCCTCCCCTGGTGGCGCTTAGCAATTATGATAACATAAAAAGAAATATCTGGAGATAACTCAAAACCCATGTCCATTATCGCCAAATATGGCGCCTTCATTACCAAGACCGAGCAATCTGTTCCACATAAGAGAACCCATTTACGCATTCAATAGTTGCGTGGCAGGCAAAATTACCTTGGCACGAGGTGAGAGAAGCACTGTCTGTAGCCGAACAAAGGCAAGGTAGAGAAGTCAAACTGTTAGTTAATTAGTTGAGCGGCTTCTCATTAACCTTTGACGTTACCTATGTAAATGCTGATGAGGGTTCCTATACCCTCAGTGCAGGTGATGGACAAACATTGATGCTATAGTGTAATATGACTTGCTCAAGGACACTCTCATTATTATGATATAAAGAGTCACAACTCTGCGTTAATGAGGCTGTGTTTAATGATTGTTTTATTTAATTATTGCCTCCAAGCTGCTGTCTTAGAAATCGTGTTGTGTCCCTTGTACCTTAATGAATCTTGTTTCTCTAGGCTTAATTAAGAAATATAATATACAGCAGCTTATAATATACACTGGGCAACCTGAAACTATACAGTATGTGAAAGCACTGGCCTGTGGCCATAATTTAACTCTGTCCTAAATTTGATTTAAAACCCACACACTCTTTTGGATCATGTGAAACTTTCTGGCCTACACTCTTAAAAAAAAGGTGCTTCACAATGCCACAGAAGAACCTTTTTTGTCTAAATGGTTCCATAAAGAACCTTTAACATCTGAAGAACCTTTCAGTTTCACAAAAAGTTCTTTGTGGCACAAGAACGTTCTTCAGATTATAAAAAGAACCTTTGACTGAATGGTTCTTTGTGGAACCAAAAATGGTTCTTCTGTGGCATCACTGTGAAGAACCTTTTAAAGCACCTTTATTTTTAAGAGTGTAAAAGCCTGTTCACCCCAAGAATGCTAATTGTAATGATAACCATAGTAGCATCAGTGCCAACAGACGATGATTTTCTATTTACTCTTAGCGCATGCTGCAATTATATCATCTTCTTATGTAATTGCTTTAAAGTCAGATGGATTCTGATTGCCTCTTAGCATTTTTAGCATTCATCAGTTGGATTCTGAAAGTGATTCCAATACTATTGTTCCTGTGTTGTTATTATTATGGTTGTGACTTTGTTATTCTCTTAGAATTAACATTAGAATTAGATTAGTGATGCACCAAAATTTTGATAACTGAAAATATCTGTCTGAAACGCGGAAAAAGAAAGAAAGAAAGAAAGAAAGAAAGAAACCTTTTAGGGTCTTATATGATTGCTGTGATGAGGAAAACATGGACGGAATAGCAGATGGAATTAGCTGTTATAAATGTACTGTAAACCACGGCTTCACGGGGCTTATTGCTTTTATAAAACGGTTATTCCATATGCAAAGTAAGATTATACAAAATAAAACAGCACAAATAAAGTGCAATGATATTAATAAAAACATTATTCTTCCGCACAACACACAAACAAAAACAAAGGTGTAGGTTTGTATAGTAATTTACAACATTTTAGAACATGGCTCAACCAATCAGAATCAAGGACCGGAACTACCCGTTTTATAATATTGTTTAGTAGAATGTACGTAATACTACTACTACTACTACTACTACTATTGTTATTAAAATTGTTAACACTTCATTTTATTAAGGAATAATCAAACTATATAATCAAAAAAATATTTCTTTCATGTTTTAATTTTAATGGTAACTTTGTTTGCCAAAAAACTAAGTTTTAATAAATTGATGTTAAATTGTATAAGCTTCATAATTTAGTTAACAAGACTTGATTTTTGATTAATAAAATGTAATTTAACAACAACATCAAAAAGTCCAGAAAAATTAAAATGGAAAAAAACGGAATCCAGAAAAATTAAAAGAGAAAAAACAGAATCTGAAAAAAAATAAAACTTATATTCTTTGTTGTGCACAGGCCTTAAAGGGATAGTTCACCCAAAAATGAAAATTCTGTCATTAATTACTCACTTTCATGTCGTTCCAAACCTTGCGTAGACAGCAACACAACTGATGCATTTAAGGCCCAGAAAAGTAAGAACATCGTTAAAATAGTCCATGTGACACCAGTGTTTTAATCGTAATGTTATGAAGCTGTGAGAATACTTTTTGTGTGCAAAGAAAACAATGACTTTTTTCAACTATTTCTCTTTCATGTCAGTCTTTGACGCGTGTTCACGACAGTACCATGACGCATGACAAATTAAGGTTGAACCACTGATGTCACGTGGACTATTTTAAGAATGTCTTTACTACCTTCTGGGCCTTGAACGTGTCAGTTGCATTGCTGTCTATGCAGGCTCAGAAAGCTCTCGGATTTCATCAGAAATATCTTAATTTGTGTTCAGAAGATGAACGAAGGTCTTACAGATTTGGAACCAAATGAGAGTGTGTAATTAATGACAGAACTTTAATTTTTCTGTGAACTAACCCTTTAATTCAGAAGAGCCTAATTCCAAGTCCCTATGGCATTATAACCCATCTTTAGTTAAAGTCTACAGGTTTTTTTCCTCGCCCATAATCATATCCCAGGCAAAAGTAAGTCTGATCTCCTCAACACAGCATACAATTTGTGGCATGATTCATGTCTGCAGTACAAATGGTGCAGGACGTGTGCTAAGTTAGGTCAAGTTTGGGTCAAACTACTAATAACTGAAAGCATACAGCACCTTAAGCATTATATATGCACTCAGTAAATGCAGTAAGTCTTTGTTTGTATTGTGTTTGCCAATGTGGCAGTCATCATTGTAGAAGAATGTTCTTTACAAGCAGCCATTCCACTCCAATGAGGAAGTATGTACTGAGTGTACTGAAGTAACCAATCTGACCTTTAGAGGATGCTGTTGTCATTAGGACGAGGCCCTATTTGTGAACAAACTCGTTCTCACTTTTCCTCTTGTTTCTCAATCTCTTTCTGTGCTCACTGGATCCCTTCACCTGCATGGAGTGGTTTTCCATTAGTGAGGAGCATAAGCAGTTTGAAAAGGGAGGGATTGAGTGCATATTTATAATGCCACACCAAATGGTTCCCTGACACACTGAAGCGTGACTGTGAAAATGGATTATCGTGCAGAATCCAGCCAAACACTGTCAAGAGTGTGCTGCACCGATGCTGACGTTAAACAGCTTAAAATCACAACATGAATTGCACCTGAATCACTGCAGAGATTCGTATTTTTTCAATCCCTGACTGTCAACCTAATTTTTTTTTGAGTTGTAAATGTAAGCGCTTCCTGAATAATTGTCTTTTTTAATCCTGTCTTCAGGATTTACTGAAGAAGTGAGATATCTTTTACTAAAGGGTTGAAGGGAACTAATTAAAAGTAATTGGAAAATCGGAATCGATCTGGCCGACCGGTTCTAAGTGTTGTGTGATTAAAGCTGTCTTCTACACCCAATCAGACAAATCAATGTTGTTTGGTCAGTTGTGTTTCCTAAGCAGACTTTAAAGCAGGGCCATAATTGCTAAAGTGATAGTTCACCAAAAAAAATTTAATTTAGTCATTTACACACCCGTTGTTTCAAACCTGTAAGGCATAATGAAAGTTAATGGGGACCAAAGCAACAATGGACCCATTAGCTTTTATTGGATAATTTTAACCTTTACCCTCAAGTTGTTCCAAAACTGAATTCATTTCTTTCTTTTGTTGAACATGTATTTTAAAGACTGATGGTAGCCATTGACTTCCATAGTATTGGGGGAAAAAAACAGAACAGCATTCTCCGAAATATCATCTTTGTGTTCCACAAAAAAAGTAGTGCATATAGGTTTGGAACAACTCAGGGGTGAGTAAATGATGACAGAATATAGATTTTTTTTGTGAATAATCGCATTACAATGGACTCCGCTTTAAATATATGGGTACGTTCTTGTAGAAATCTGCCCTAAATCTCTGGTAATATGTAATGGAGCTTTATATGTGGACATTAGTTGCCTTTTAATCCTCTGCATGTTCTGTTAAAACATATACTTTGAAGACTGTTGGTAGCCATTGACTTCCATAGTACTGGGTGAAAAAATACTATGGCTGCCGTCAACTGTTTAGTTACCGGCATTCTTCGAAATATCATCTTTGTGTTCCACAGAAAAAAGTGCATACAGGTTTGGAACAACTCGGGGGTGAGCAAATAATGACAGAATTTTCTTTTTTTTTTTTTTTGGTGAATTATCCATAGACACAGTTTTAAATAAATGGGTACATTTTTGTAGAAATCTGCCCTAAATATCTGGTAACATATAATGAAGCTTTATATGTGGACATTAGTTGCATTTTAATCCTCTGCAGTTGTGGACATCTGAAAAAAATGTATAAAACTAGAGATCTGTGACCTGAGTGATATCTGCATTTGGCCTCTTTCTGTTGTCCAAATCATCCCCACATGCTACTAACCATGAACACATTGCAAGGTGAGGTCTTTTTTAAACAGGGAGGGTTGGTAATTCATTACCTGTCATGACAACACCTCTCGACGACAACCCACCCCCTGTGATAGATTAAAGGGGGATTTCAAGGGGAATGACTTGGCAACTGTGCTCAACTCTGCTAATTGTAGGTTTGTCTTCCTCTATTCCCCCGTCCCTGTGTATTTTAAATGATGCAAGTTTGTTTGCCCTTTGATTCACTCTAACCTTCACAGCGTGTGTATCTGTGTACATTTGTACATTTTAGCATGTCTTCATACTGTTGTGGATATCGTTTTGCAGATAATCTAAAACTGACTTTCTGAAAGGATCTGACTGCCTTGTGCTTTTAGTGTGAGTCTCAAAAGAATTCATTCTGCAGTTGTCCGGATTTCAGCACAGCGTTATAGGAAATAGAGACGCCCTTTAGTTGTTCTGCTTTAGGAGATAAATAAATAAAACAGGCAGTAAATGAAGGGTGGGCTCTGTGGAGGAAGCTCATTTCATGGCCCAGTGTGTGTGTGTTGGATAATGCGTAGTGCTGGGATTTTAGGGTGTGTTTGGAGCAGATTGCCTGTGGGCTCCCCTACTGTGTTGCTGCAGCTGCTAAACAGGAGAGGAGAGAAGAGATGAGATTTAACCTCATCGTCAAAAGAGTACAGAGGCCAACTGCACACCCTCCCTCTCCTCTACACACTCGAGCAGGACAGGCAGCTGAAACACACATACACTTACATGAATATTTATGATCACACCACAAAAACAAGTGAAAACATTTTACTTTACATTGCAGTGTAACTGCTGTGTGTTAAAAGTGACATATTATGAAAATCTGATTTTTTTCATGTTTCAGTGGTATAATCAGGTCCCTGGTGCATCTACCAACCCAGAAAATGTGGAACAAAACAACCCAGTAAACTTTGTTTTGGTAAACCTTTCTCTGCAACGTGAAAAAACAGGCCGCTCATATGTCGCTCCCCTGTGACGAAGGAAGGGAATCTTATTATAATATAACTGCCCCTCAGTCTGCACGTTTCCACCCAAGGCACTGTCATTTTGTTTTTGCAGGCGACAACGGTGTACCAGTTCTAACGTCATGGCAAAAGTTCAAGCAAACCATGTTAACTGTTCTGTCATTGCCTGCACAGATGAGCACAGAACATTATTCAGAGTCCATAAACATGCAATTTCTTTCCCAGCTGTTTACCTTCACAGACATATCCAACTGTTTTCGTAACTCCTGTGTATTTTTAACACAAACTTGTGCATATTTATCAGTTTAAGTGCAATATGACATGGAAGAGAATCCAGTTTGCGACAGCTACTTTCTGTGAGCGTGCTTCGGATGTGTGCGCAAAAATATCAGCACCCTTGCAATTCTGTCAGAAAATGCAAACCTTCTCTCAGAAAATTGTTGCAGTTGCAAATGTTTTGGTACTCGCGTGTTTATTTTTTTTTTTGTTTGCATTGGAAAAACAAAAAGAAAAACAGAGAAGAAAAGTTAAATCTGATACAGTTCCGCACAGAACCCAAAAAATGCACTGGCACCCTTAACTTAATATTTGGTAGAACCCCTTTGGAAAAAATAACTGAAATCAGTCGCTTCCTGTAACCATGAATGATTTTCTTACACTGGAATTACTGGAATTTTGGACCACTCTTCTTTTGCAAACTGCTCCAGGTCATTCAGATTTGAAGGATGCCTTCTCCCAACTGCTGTTTTGAGATCTCTCCAC
>JAHKKF010536972.1:0-15572 GCA_019740295.1 Labeo calbasu
ACACATTAATTGACATGATCCAAGAATCATAACGTCAGCTGTGACATGAGTACCCATCACTACCGTATTTCACCTCCCTAGGTTGGCGAAAGCTAAATGCAATGCCTTAATTGGCGTCCCTAGGTTGGCGAAAGCGAAATTTATTACACCTCACTGCAGCTGCCTACTCTCGTCTACATTTCAGGCGAGGCGAGGCGCATCTCAAACGAGCCTACTTTCTGCACTCGATAGTGAAGCTCTTGCGGTGTTTGCATTCTCTATCACAGATGAAGTGAATTAAAAGCAATATTTGTCAAATACACAGATGTTTTAGAAGCATTTCATGAGCAACAGAAACACTTTTCATATACCACTTAATACAGCGCCATGTGAACAAGAATAAAGTTGGCGCCAGCGCCGTCTCAAGTCGGACAAAATTTCTAACTAGCATGCACTGCTTCAAGTCAGAATTTGATCAAGTTGCGCAGCGCTGTGTTAAGTCGAACACACCTGTTGAATGTACACAAAGACTATAGAATACCCAAGACCTGCCATTCGTATAGTTTTGAATGGGGAAAGATGCAACGCTCATTATGACCACGAAGCCCCACCTTCTTAATAAAAGAGCCAATCGTTGACTAGTAAAGTCAGGATGTCACTGCAGCTGCCATTTGCCTTGCATCAAAAGTGGGAGCGTCTTCCTGTTCAAAGTAAGCAAGCAGGAGGTGACACTCATTCATTCAACAGCTGACAGTAGTGATGGGCAAATGAAGCCTCGTGAAGCACTGACATTTTCCTCAGACTGTTTCGGGAAAAGATTCAAAGTTTCGAGTGTGTCAAAAACAGTGCGATCTGGTGGTTAGTAAAAAATAAAGCAGTCAAAATCCTGTGAAAGAAACACCGTCGGACAAAACATTCACCACACATTCCACAGATCGACTCATGTTACGTGCACAAATATAAGTCTAACAGTGTGTGTGTTCGTTGAATTTCGTTGTGTTCATTGATAAATTCATTTACCCATTAAACTGTGGCATTAAATGCTTGTATGAATTTCTATATGATGTAATAGAAGAATGATGTACACATGAAGTGCATATGGGAAATATTTAATTTTCCTGAAATAATTTGTATTTTTCATATTACTTGTATGACTGAGTATTTAAAAATATAAATTAATAAGTAAGCTCTGGGGGTTCGAAAAAACACAAGGTGAATAGCGCACAGGCTTGAGAGAAAGTGAGGCTTCGTTTGTCACTGGTTTCGTTATTTCTACGTTAACAACACAACCCTTGAATTGAGGCTTCATCTGGTACACCCCTTAACACAAGCTCCGATGCCTCGGTTCAAATGTCACATCACTAGCAGTCATTCAAGATTTAGCGATCCAAACTTGCTAACGATGTGGGAGCACAGCTTCGAACAGCACATGTTGTCCCTGAGCACCATAATGACATCTCTCATAAAGGTTTGCAACTTTACAAAGTAAACAATGATCCGAAAAACACTTAGCTTCTCGCTAATTAGCCCACAAAATACCATTGGTATACCACTACTGCCGCCTCACCGGAAGTTGTACCCACATTCTTTTTTACAGTAGCGCCCCTCGGAAACAGGCAGATAGAAACAGCACTCTGAGACGTGCGCACAGTACTGCGCATGCGCGCCGGCTGATCTCGTCTGAAAAATAAGCTTTTTTAACACTATTGGAACATAAGGAACTAAATCTATTAGGCAGTTTCTTGTCAGATTTTATTGCTGATTTCAAATATGAAATTTAATCGTAAGCTTGGTGAACAGTTTTGGAAAATTTGATGTTTCTCCATTCAAATAGATAGAAGCTGCATTTGCCTGCCCGAGAGGCATTTCAAAGATGGCCGGCAAGTAAAATGACTTGCCTTAAAGGGACTTTGATTTACATTGGTTGTGCGCTCATATTTGCGGTGCATTGTGGGATTGAATGAGTGCACTCACTATGGTTTCAGACACCACTACAAATGGCTGTCCCCTCAAATAGTGCCATATTTAAGGGTATAGGGGGCAATTTCAGATACAGTCCTTATGATTTACTCTGTTCTTCGCATAAATATATCGGAGGACTTGGAATGCAACGCAACTTGTTTGTAATACATTTATACTGCTTTAATGGTCAGTTTTTACAATAAATACCCATCACTATATTTTTGTTTGCCTGTTACGTGTTTTATATTGTTCAGAAGTGGGTTTAGGTGCTCCAAAATATCTATGAAAATATAAATGTATATAAAATGATCTCTGTTTTTGCAAATGCATGCAAACCATTAAACATGATGCATAATGCAAACAACTAAAAGCAATGGAGGACCCTGCACATACAAAAGTGATGCTACAGGGGTACCCTGAGCATCAAAACATGATGCCAAGGCGTCCTGACCAGTGTTGGGGAAAGTTACTTTTAAAAGTAATGCATTACAATTTTGCATTACTCCCTGAAAAAGTAACTAATTACATTACGTAGTTACTTTTTATGAAAAGTAATGTGTTACGTTACTTTTGCGTTACTTTTTTACATCTAGGCAGGGCTTGCTTCTTTGTTTTTAATATAAAACAATTCTAATGTAAAAACCCTTTTACACCAAAAGCGAAATGAATTCATCTCAGGCTGAAAGAAAAGTACATTTATGCAGGAGATCACTCTTCAGCTATAAAAAAAAAAAAGGAAGCACAAATGTTAGTTTATTTAAAGTAATTTTTGCTTATTAGTATGGTTGAATTGCATCATTGAAGGTCAGCAGCAATGACACTGGTTAATAAAACAGGATTAAATACATAATGGATATTTGTTTTATTTAACATATTTAATTACTGCAGGGTTGCGTCATATTCTGAGTTTGCATTTCACTGTTTTTATTCATTTTGAGGAATACTGAATCTGTTCTGAATCTGGAAAAAAGTAACTGGCATTACTTATTTGAAAAACTCATATTTTCTCAGAAATTCAAAAGTAATGCGTTACTTCACTAGTTATTTGAAAAAAGTAATATTACGTAACTCATGTTACTTGTAACGCGTTACCCCCAACAAAATTCTTATGAATTGAATACAATGGGTCTCTTGAGAGAACACAGACTCAGCTTTCAGCAACTAAAACTCAGACCACACCACATTTTCCTTTACAGAAAGAATCAAAACATCCTCCCAGAAGTCTCGGAAATGTATAGGGGAAAGAGAAAAATCCCCCCCTCCCCCTCCCTCGCATACTTCTGGCTTACCTCACACAGTACAATGCATGATATACTCAAGTCACAATTTGGGAAAAAAAAAATAAATAAATACTTTAATAGAACTTAGGAGTTTCTACACAAGTTAAGGTTTCACCAAACCATCTAATTCAGAATCCATCAGCAGTCATAAAGAGGGAGGCGCACTTAAGCCCCAAGTGAGATGAATATTGCGGACATTTGCTACCATCTAGTGGCAACAGCATAGACAAAGCACTTTCACACAAGCTAGTTTTATTAAAACAGATTTTTTTATTTAGAAAGTCTTTTCCACTCCACAAATAAATCATTTATTAAAATGAACTTTAAAAGTGCCTTCATGGCATTGCTACATGCCTCCATAAATAAATTTATTAAAGCTCTACATAGACATTAGTTATATTCTAGAACACTCACATGTGCCTGCATAGCTGCTCAGCAAAACAATACACTGGTTTTAAAACTGAAGTCTAGGAGCGGTTCTTGCTGACCCAGTGATATCGGTCCACCCTTGGACCAGAGAAGGCAAAAGAGGGCCTGTAGCCTTTGAAACTCTTATGAGGTGGGTATGGTCCGCTTGAGGAATGCGGCTGGTAGCCCTCAGAGGCATATGGCTTTCTCTTAGGGTAGGTGCCCCAGTTCTGCATAGGTGGGGGCTGCCCAAACTCACTGAACTGTAGATGGAGAATAGCAGCAGTTAAAACAGTGCAAATTTAAGCAACCAGTAGCAATAGGTGCATGCTAAGGGACCGAAGAGTGGAAATTGGGAATGGGTTACCTGGTAGACACTGTTTGGGTTGGAGACTGTTGGGATGCATTTAGGCTCTGGAACAGAAAGACTGCTGCTGTTGCTGCTACTCACACTGCTGCTCATGCTGGTGTTTCCTCCCTCCTCATCTGAGGAGGTTCCAGAGTGGTAGTCCGACGAAGCCCTTTCCACTGCATTGTTTATCCTACGAGAGAACTCCCCATCTCTCTTTTGACCCTCCAACTGGGTAACACAAAATGGGGTTGACTTCTCACCATACCTTTGGGAATGAACAACTTTTCAGTTTTTGGAATTACTACAGTGGTACAACCAAGCCATCAAAACTAGTCTGAATTGAGCACTTAAGTAATGAGACAGTAAATCGCACGTTACCGGCATGACACCTCTCCAGGATCAACCCAAATGGTCATTTCCTTTGGTAATCCAAGATTTTCATAAACAATGTCACTCCGGCGACAAGCATGCTCAATAACCGGGTCTCTCGCTTGAGCTTTGTTCATCCTTAGACATCTAAGGGGGAAAAAAAAAAAAAAAAACAAAAAAAACAAAAAAAAAGGCCCTTGAATTACACCAATAAAGCATTTGATTTGATAAATGTTAAAGATGCATCAGGCTACTCACCTAAAAGCTTGTCCTTTGGTTGGATTTTCTGGGTACCAATGACTTTTGTAGTTTTCAAAGAGCACTGAGGTTAGTTCTACAGCAAACTTCTCCCTTCTGACACGATCCAGTTTACCATGTTTCTTCGCTAGTCTTGCAATAAAAAACACTGTTGCTGCAATCTCTTCCTTCATTTTTAAATGTTCAGGTGGAGAGTCAACTGGACAAGCTGGATGCTTTTTTTCCCTTTAAAATTACTTAAAAATATAAAATCACAATCAAAGAAACAAGCAACTTGTTCAATAATGCAGTTGCTTAAGAAGTAAACGCTACACTGCTGTTTTGCTTCAACCATACAAAGTCATTGCAGGTATCACAACTAAGAGATTCAATCATTTTCATCATCAGTCAGCCTTTTAATGTGTCAGGATCATTTGTAATTAGATTAAACAGGTGTTTTAAATTGTGGGAGGGGTTAATAATCTGCAAAATCAAGTCTTTTTTAATCACTATAGTCCAGGGGTGGTGGATGCCGGTCCTGGAGAGCCGCAGCCCTACAGAGTTCAGCTCTAGCCCTAATAAAACTCACCTGCCTGTAACTTTCTAGTAACTGTTATGTAAACTACCAAAGAAATTAAAAATGTGTGACCTAACTGAAATGCTATTTTGAACCAATAAACTGTATTGCTTAATTTAGCAGACCAATAAAACAAAGACGTAAAACAGAAAGAACAATTGAGAAAACTTCTTCCATTAAAATGGGTGACCTGCAAGGACATGATAATTTTTTTTCTTCGTGCCCATAGTCCCTCTGGGCAAGCCTAGACCTGCCTTCACGTGGACTAAATGGTCTCTTTGGTAACCTAGTCCAGAAAACCATTGTCCACTATAAACATGCACAGCATCGCCTACCAACAGCTAACAACATAGCTAGTTTTCAGTGTTGACATAGATATGGGCCTCAAAGGCAGTTTGTTGTCTCCAAGCCTCGTTACGCTTGACTTTTGTTACTTTCAACCTAAGGAATGATAACAGGTAACGGCCTAGCAATGTATACTTTAATCATTATTAGATATTGTGGATAATAAAAATGATAATTCTGAGCAAAAAATTGAATGACTGAGAAGCCTTTGAAATAAGCACATTCTTTAAAAGTATATTACTTGGCGGGATTTATTATTATTAGCCTATTATTATTGTATCTTAAAACTGTACGCCCTGATGAACGCCTGTCAACGCCTCTTTTTCATTCGCGGACAATAAAAAGTCTGTGGTGTTTGCTGTAAATATGTTCGATTAAGGTAATCAAATCATTGTTTTGTTTGTTTGTTTGTTTGCCAGTAACAAAATTACTAGTATTAATTGCAAGAAAAAACATTTCGTTGTTAATATTTAGTGAAAGTAATTTTCTTAAGAGCTCATTTATTTAGGTTAACTAAGTGCATTCCACTGATTTTACGTTGATATAGTTTCCCTCGTTGTCCGGCGCTCATCTCTGTGTTTGGGAGAAACAGCGCCAGTATCTGCTGAGGTGAGCGCCGTGGTTCGCGCTCAAGTGGCTCCCGCCTCTGATGGCGCTGAATTTGAACATACAATATCAGCTCTGGCTATAAATACAGACAGCTTGTGCTGGAATCCAACGCAGAGGGACGTTGCCAGATGATAGGGCGACACAGAGAGCTCCCGATGAGTTTCTTCAGGTAAGACTGACTTACTTTAAAAGTTTTTGCGTTTTCCACAGCTAGCTGATTTATTTGGCAGGTAAAGTTACCTATAATTAAAAAGAACTATTGCAAGTTTAACCCCACCTGGAGATGTGACGTCAGCAGGGTCGTGACAACAGCAGACGAACACAAACCTGAGAGTGCAGAAGCATTCCGTCAGGTGAATTCTTACTGAAAGACTACAATTATTATTGTTTGTTATGCCTCAGTAATCAGTGGATATTACTTCTTTCTTTGACTTGGGTATGTAAATTAGACGAAATATGTGACATCTTTATTATGTTTGTCTTTTTCCTTTAGGTTTACATGGTACAAACAGATTCGTGTGCTGATATATTAACTTGTTGGGGTTGGTTTGTAGGCAGTGTTGTTAGCTGATTGTTTTATGGAAACTACAATCACTAACCATACTGCCAACACAATGACCTACAAGGAAACACAGAGCTGATACGACTATTTTCTCTGTTGTTCTGATAGTTGTTATGTGTCATATTGATCTATTTGTAATTTACAGTTCAACCTTTGTGAAATAAAATGGAGAAAAAATGTTTTGCAGGAGGATAAAACAAGGATGGAAATGGCCAGAGAACATAGGCTACTGTGTGGTCATCAGGCAGTGTAGTTAGTTGATTACAATCCCTATAGTAATCACTAACCTCACTACCAGGTGAAGGCCAGTTATAAAACATCGTACAGTTATATAACAATTTGTTTTGCTGTGTTTTTATTTGTAATTTTTGTAATGCATAGGCTACATCATACAATAAAGTGAAACACATCACGCTTTGTCTGATTAGATTTAATGATACTGTTTCTATGAATGTGTATTTTAAATATGTTAATTGACAACTTCCTTATAAAAAGCACTTTTTAGTTCCTCTATTTACGGTTCATAGCTGTGTTCTTCATTTTGATATAATGTTAATATGCTATTACTGACCTAACTGTTATTGTTACAACCTAATTGTAAAAAATAGTTCACAGGCAAAGACAAAAATAAATAAATAAATAACAAATATAATTTTAATCTTAAATTAAAGCATTTCTAGGCTACTTACAAAAACATGTAGGATAACAATATTACTGTGCAGGCATGTATTGTTTTGCTGGGTATTATACAAATTTATCATACGTTTTATTCTCAAAACACGTTATACATTAGCTTTTACATTCTACAGTTAAGTAATTTAAAACATTATTGTCTGTTAAATTGTCTCGTCTAATATAGTAAGTTAATTAACTTTTTTATTATTATTATTTAGAACAGAACAGTGATGTCTCGAGTGTATTGTCCCTCTTCCTTTCTTGTAATTCCTTACACACTTCCGTTTACTAGGAAGCGTTTAGTCACCTTGGCAACAGTAACGCATCCTCACATGACTGGTTACCTGTTGCTAGAACAGCAAGATCGCTAACTATTATGACTGAAGAACTAGACGAAGAGGCTTTAGACAGTCTTGCAGAAATCGACAAACTTTATACAGTATTTGATGGCGCGTCCGAAGAAGATGTGGCATATGCAAAGGTTTTCTGGAACTCCCTTTCCCTGCAGCCACCAATAGAGTCTCGACTCGTTTCTGCTGACATCAGGCAGCGGTTGAAAGTTGCGAAGACCCCGAACTGTAAGTTAAGTGTGACGTTCAGTCAGTACGCGTATTATATTTGTGCACATTGTCGTGAAGTACATTGCAAACTTGTATGAATACGCTGTAAAAATCACAAAAGAAAAGCACAATATCGTGTTTTCGTATATTAGCCTATATTTTTCGTGTAAACTAGAAATGGTAGTGGTCCAATGGACCAAAAGAAATGGGTTTCCCCACTCTGGTCTTCCAGGTCCACTTTAACGGGACGAAAGTAGTATTTTTCAAAAGATAAAGTTGTTGACAGAGATATATTTTTTGCTGTGGTCTATAACTCAGAAGTGTGGTCTATTAATACCAGGTGTTTTTTTGTAAAAATGTAGAAAGACTTCAGTATAATTGCAGTTTGCACATTGCTACTTTCGACCCCGTTGGTTGGGACGAAAGTAACACACAGGTGGGTCAAAAGTAACACAACAATACAAGCTAGATTTTTTTTGTGTTACTCTTGTTTTTATTAAATATGTATGACTATGACCTTGTTAATATGTAAGTGCAAACATATTTTGTCCTTAATTATTGCAATTTTTTTTTTTTTTACATTTTCCTTTTAAATTTAAGTTTCATTAAATGTTTCAAAACCTGAGTGTACAAACTTGAATTGTTTTAATTATGTATTTATTTATTCCACTTATTTTTATAAAACATTTTTTAACGGAATGAACAATATGAAAATTAGATTAGGATAATATAAATTCTCAACATAATTTAACAGTAGGCCTATTCATGTTTCCATCCAGTTGTTTGTGCATAAAAACATCTGGAAACAATGCAAATTCATAGGTGGAGGTGGAAAAGTTAAGGTATGACTAAAACCTAAATATGACTAAGTTAAATGCGATGTAGCAACAGCCCTGAGACTGATATTTCTGACAGAAATGCCCTCTCATGAACATGTGGCAGAATCAGACCTCTGTCTAAACATTTATGATAAACGTTTTAATAAATGATACAAGACACAGAAAGTCACCAAATTAGCATGCTGCGGGACAAAAAAAAAACACTTGTTGTCACTGCAGGGGGACGAAAGTAATACTGACAGGAACTCCTGACATTTAAATCCAATTTACTTCTATACTAAAAAAACTCTGAAAAGCCAAACTTCAGGATGTATTACAGCACTAAATAACATGTAGATTGATCATTACTGTGACACATGAAACGAGAAACACAACAATTTAAAAAAAATTACAGTTTCCATAATTTACTTATTGTATTTGAAAACTGCTTGGACCTAACAGCGGGACACAATGACGAAATCACGTGATATTTCTCAGCCTCGTCAAGGGTTGCGTGCTGAATGTGCAGTCATAGTTTGGACAGCAAAATTAGTCCGTGCTCTGAGAAAATAGCTTTGTTACTTTTTTAATCCTGCGTTACTTTCGTCCCCGTTCTCCCCTAATCCTAAAGATCTGGAGTAGCTTGTTCAGGTGTGTTTGATTTGGATTGGAGGCAAGGGCCAGAGTTCAGAAATCCTGTTAAAGTCTTTAAACATGGTTCAAAATTTAAGTGGCACATAAAAAGAATTTAAATGAAATCAGATAAAGAAAAGCAATCTTCTGTTATTTTATTTTTAGCCACAAACGCTGCCGCAAAACAAGCGTCATGGTCAAGTAAGTATAGTATGTTCTTGTAAAAGTGTATTGTATTATTCTTAAATATAATCTGATCTGGCCTGTTTGTTTGCTTGCTTGGTAGAGAGGGATGATGAAATCCAGCAGGATGCTTACTTGAAGCAAAAGCAAGAGGAGAGACAGAAATACATGGAGATGGTGAGGTCTCAGTGGTACATGAACATGCTTATGAATTCCATGTGTGAACAAACAATCCTAATTTCATCAAAAGGCCACTGTTTTGAGTAATTAAGCAAATGTGAAAGATGATTATTTTGTAAACTCTACGATACAGACCTTCTTACCCTCAATAGAAATACTTTGTATAAAAGTTCTTTTCCTTTTTTTGTTTTAATTATATTCAGTGTGAAGGCTAGGGCTATATATATATATATATATATATATATATATATATATATAGTTCAGTGTTGCTTTAGTTCAGTTCAATAACTGTGTAAAGTTCATAAATTCTAAAACANATATTCAGTGTGAAGGCTAGGGCTATATATATATATATATATATATATATATATATATATATATATATATATAGTTCAGTGTTGCTTTAGTTCAGTTCAATAACTGTGTAAAGTTCATAAATTCTAAAACAAGTTCAATTCAACAATAATCAGCTCTACAGGAGGCAACAGTATTGTTCAGCTCCAGTCAATACACCAACAGTGTTGTTGTTGCAAAATTTGTTCATTATCAAACAAATCAATTCAGGTGTAATGCAGCTCTCAAGAAGACAATAGTTCAGTTCAGTTCAGTTCAAATTTCGATTGTTGTTTCCAGAACAACAATTTACAAATAATTTACTCACCCCCTTGTCATCCAATATGGAGGGACATCCCGGACATTTTTCAAAAGGAATTGCAAATTGCATTTGCAATTGCGTTTTCCATATGTGGACGCATAAAGTGTGACATAATCCAAATGCAACTGCAAATTTTGCATTACCGTTTGTTTTTTTGCTTTTGCGAACACACAGTGACTGCCAAATTTCAAATAAAAAAGCAAAGTCCATTTGCAGTTGCATTTCCCATGTCTTACAACTTATGAGCCTGTCATATTTAAATAGCAATATCAATTACCACGTCTGCTTTTTCACTTTCTCTGCGTCGTGCATGTAACCTGCCAAAACTCAAATGGAATCGCAATTCCTTTTGCATTTGAATTTCTGATGTCAGCATGGAAAACCGTCTATCAAAGTGAGGGGCAGGACTACACTGTGGGGCGTGTTTGTATTGGGAGGTGACGTCACTCACACACGACTGTGCCAGAGACTTTGATCAATGGAGGTATTCGGTAAAGTCTCTGCTAAAGGCAGCTGCCAATCAGCTGTGCCTGTGTGAACGAACAGACGGTGCAACCTTCTTGGGACCTTTCACAATAAATAAATAAAATAATTTTTTTTTACCCCAAATGCAGCGATTATCCCCTGCTAAGAGGGGTTTAGAGCCACAACGGTACGCACAATAGGTCAATATTCACTGTTAACCAAACGCTTTTCACCTGTCTCAACAACAGACAGTGCAATTCTACACTTTTTCCTGTATAGTTTTTAATCCGTATATAATAGAGAGCATGTCGTGCCTGCTTCGAGATCTTTTACTGGAATAATGATGGTTGACGTTAGACGTTCGAGATTCGCAAATGTAGGGACCGTCTCTAAAGTTACATACGACATTAGTGTACACTTTTCTAACTTCAGTAGCATTTGAAGAGAATGACTTAAAGTCATGAAACCAACTGTAAAGTGTCCATGTAGGTGTCAGTTATAAATAAACTAAAATAATAAGTAAGTAAGAGGGATCATACAAAATGCATGTTTTTGTTTATTTAGTACTGACTTGAACAAGATATTTCACATAAAAGACGTTTACATATAGTCCACAAGAGAAAATAATAGTTTATAAAAATTACCTTGAATTGAGTCCTAATACTGTGTTGTTACCTGAATGATCCACAGCAAAAACAATGCATTAAGAGCTGGAGGGTGAAAACTTTTGAATTTGAAGATCAATAACTTTTGTATTCTGGGAAACGTGCATTTTCTGTAGCTTCTGACAGGCAGTAATAAAGGAAAAAATATGATTTTCATTCTTTATTCTGTTCAAAAGTTTTCACCCCCCGGCATTGTGTTTCCTTCTGGAGTATCTGTAAGCGTTTGAACCTTCTGCAGTAGTTCAATATGAATCCCTCAGTTGTCCTCAATGTGAAAAGATGGATCACAAAATCATACAGTCATTATTGGAAAGGGTTCAAATACACAAAAATGCTGAAAAAACAAAGAATTTGTGGGACCTGAAGGATTTTTCTGAAGAACAGTGGGCAGTTTAACTGTTTAGAACGAACAAGGGACTCATGAACAACTATCACTAAAAAAAACAAAAAAAACAGCTGTGGATCATTCAGGAAACAACACAGTATTAGGACTCTGGTAAAATAATTAACATTTTGCATATTCTGCAAGGCAGTGGCGGAGCCAGGGGGTGACCATGGCCACCACTGACCTAAGCTTGGCCAACCCTTTGGCCACCCTAATCAAAACTGCAGTTTTTGTCCCTTTTTTTTCTTAACAAGAAGTGCTTTTTTTTTAAGATGCGGAACCACCGCATCTCTTTACGACCACATAAAACGGGTGACTTTCGAGATGCCTACTTCAACTCGCTTCAGCACCAGGCGTGAGTCAAACGAGCATGAAAAAGGTACAGGAGCCAAATGTACTTCAGTAGAAAGAACAATAGTGAACTGTGGCTGTATGTCAGTAACACAAACTTTCCTGTCCTGTCAACCGTTTCTCTGTGCTCACGGAACACACTCTTCAACTTTACACGAATATGAATTACCAAAAAAGCGATTAAAGCTACAAACTGTGCATGCATGTATATACATCACATTAAAGAACATTTCTCAAATGCATGTACTAAAACATATTCTGCAATTCGAGTTTCGAGGCGCAAGCTGATAGGCTATCTATTTTTTTTAAAGTAAATGTGAGCACAGTGCATTTATATTAGAAAATATGTGCTACTTTGTTTTTTTCTCATTGCTTTGTAAAGTACAAATGAAAATAACACCATTTAAATGCATAAAATAACTAATTTTACACTCTGGCATCTATGTGCTGTTGACTTCCGGCCTTTTTCACATTCATATCACTATTTGTCTCATCCATGAGTGTGCAATGTTAATTGTTAATTAATTGTATTAAATACCACCCCAGACTGGTTGCAGGCCCCTCCCTTGCCACCCCTATGAAAACATCCTGGCTCTGCCACTGCTGCAAGGTGTATGTAAACTTTTGACTTGGTGTTTGAGCCCATTCTGTACAGAGAAAATAACAATATTTACAAATGACTTACAGTTTATTTATAGCTGACACCTACATGGACACTTTACAGTTGGTTTCATGACTGTAAGTCATTCTCTTCAAATGCTATTAAAGTTAGAAAATAGTATATTAATGTCATATGTAACTTTAGAGACGGTCCCTAAATTTGTGAATATCAAACGTCCAATGTCAAGGGTTAAATTTTTTATTTTTACTTTTTGGGTTTTGGCAGGTTACATGCTTGACGCAAAGAGAGTGAAAAAGCAGACGTGGTAATTGATTTTGCTATTTAAATATGACAGGCTCATAAATTGTAAGACATGGGAAATGCAACTGCAAATGGACTTTGCTTTTTTTATTTGAAATTTGGCAGTCACTGTGCGTTCGCGAAAGTGAAAAAGCAAACAGTAATGCAAAAATTGCAGTTGCATTTGGATTATGTCACACTTTATGCGTCCACATATGGAAAGCTCAATCGCAAATGCAATTTGCAATTCCTTTGAAAAATGTCCGGGGCATCCCTCTATAATCCAAGATGTTCATATCTTTCTTTCTTTAGTCATAAAGAAATTATGTTTTTTGAAGAAAACATTTCAGCATTTTTCTCCATATAATGGACTGATATGGTTCCCCGATTTTGAACTTCCAAAAGGCAGTTTAAATGCGGCTTCAAACAATCCCAAATGCTGATGTAAACAATCCCAGCCGAGAAATATGTGTCTTATCTAGCATAACGATTGGTTATTTTAATAAAAATAATAAAATGTATATACTTTTTAATGCCAAACGCTCATCTAGTCTTATTCTGCCTGGACTGTTTTTGTTTCGGTTCATGACAGTTAGGGTATGTCGAAAAACTCCCATCTCAACTTCGAAATCGCCCTATATTGCTGTTTTACATTTTTTGTTAAGGGTGTTTGATCGTCTTTGCATGTTCACTTTGCAAATACTGGTCAGTACTTCTGCAGTGATTTTGAAATGATTTTTAAAGTTGAGGATTGGAGTACTGTCCCTAACTGATCCTAACTGTCTTGAGTCAGAATACACAGAGTTCAGGGAGACAAAGGCAAGACGAACGTTTGAGATTTAAAAAGTATTTAAATTGTATTTTTTTTGAATGAAAATAACCAATCGTTTTGCTAGATAAGACCCTTCTTCCTCGACTGGGATCATTTACAACCGCATTTGGGATCATTTGAAGCCGCATTTGAACTGCCTTTTGGAAGTTCAAAATCGGGGCACTGAAGAAAGAAAGACGAACATCTTGGATGAAAAGGGGGTGAGTACATTATATGTGAATCTTTGTTTTGAAAGTGGACTTCTCCTTTAAGGAGGCAGGCCCACAGGCTCAATACACTACACATGTAAGTATGTCAAGTAAAAGGACTTGATTAAATAAGGTATTTATCACTTCTGATAAGCAAAAATAATAAGAAAGATTGTGAAAGATTATTGAAAGATATGTGGCATAATTTAGTTGAAAATGCACTTGTAAAAAATCTGGTGTGTGGGCCATATGGCCCCTGCTTCTAGACTTGATTCTCCCTTTGCTGTGATCTTTATTTCTAGACAGTCCATCGCAGCATAAAAAGCTAATGAGCCCGCCTAAGGAGGGCAGTTATGGATCTCTAATGAAAGATGATTTGAGATCAGCAGGGTTTCTAAGTGTAAGTCTGGCAGGCTGGATTTGCCGGTTTTAGAGTAGCTCTCAGTACGCCACATAAGCAAAATGAGTCTCTGAGGAGCATCACAGATAATTTAGGATCACAACATAAAATGGAACTCGTGTATAACGCTTTAATGGTACTAAAGCAAGCATCACTATTACATGTTAATTATATTTAGATGCTAGAAATCTGAACACACTCATCACCTAAAATTCGCCGCATAACTCATTCTGCACCTGACATGCTGTGCTTCATATTTCCAGGCAGTGTGCTGATTGATTGTACACTTTCAATGCTTTCAAACAGAGGTATCCGATAAGTCTACAGATTTAATTTAAAGGCTTCCATCGCTGTCTGACTCGTGTAAATTTTCTCGCAGAGGAGTCAGTTGTAATGCTATCCTGCAGGCAGAATCCTTAAGAGCCTGCTTACTGCTCGTAAGTCCTATATTTGTGCGGTGATGAATCTCTCTGCATAGCTACTTTCTCTCCCAGCACTGCACTAACCACATCTACTAATCGGATTAGCAGGAAATCACTGGTCTTGCAGATCAATTCATCTGCGTATAAGAAGAAACCATTGATTTGTCCCTTTTCGGGCATTGCTGGGGCAAGAAACTTGACGTTTTGCTTGACAGACTAAATAATCTTGTCACAGAACCTGATGAGCATATAAGATTTTTTTTTAAATCTGTAGTCATATTAGGTTTTGCAAAATATCAAAATATGATTTTCAGTATTTATTTATAGACTTGACATTACAATGACACAATGCTGAAATTCTTAAATGGTAGTTGATCTCAGCCATGTCTGTAAAAATATCAATTTATTTTTTATTGTTTTTAAAGTATTTTGAATGAAAATCATCAGTTAAAACAGAAAAATTATCATGAATGTCAGAATGTCTTAGTATTGTCCCCCCTTAAAGGAGTAGTTAAAAATTCACATATAATGTACTCATCCCCTTGTCATCCAATGATGTTCATGTCTTTCTTTCTTCAG
>JAHKKF010536973.1:7742-21798 GCA_019740295.1 Labeo calbasu
AGGGTCATTTTTAGATAGTAGGTAGATGTAAACATTTTATGTGGAATGTTTTATTCAGGTCAGTATTAAATAAACAATAACATGCATTTTGTATAATCCCTCTTATTTTGGTAAAATAATGAACATTTTGTAGATTCTGAAAGGAAGATGTAAACTTTTGAATTCAGCTGTATGTAATGCACCAAAGTATTTGCCAATAATCAGTATCGGCCAAAACACTGGTGCATTCATAACATACATAAGCTTGGGGGAAGAAAAATATCTTCCCACTTTTAACTGCTTTTTTCATCCTCTTAAATATTGGTGTCAATATCTGTATGAACATAAAAAGATTCAAACACCTAACACCAACGGAACAAATTCGCCAAACGTTACACAAAGAGGAATGAAATGGTGTAGGAACAGTGTAGGAGTGAATTTCAAAAGTAGCAGAATGTGGTGTGTCCACCAGCTGCTTTTAGTGCAGTGCTACAGTGCATCTCATCTTAATGGACTGAGAAAGATTTGCCAGTCATTGTGGTGAGATGTTACTTCACTCATCCACCCAAAGCACTTGAAACTTCTTGAACACATCTGGGGGTACATATGGTCACACGTAGTCTGGCATTACAAGGACTAGCAACTGTCCTTCCTGTCTCCCTGCAGCACTGTCCTAGGCCTCTAACTGTACATTGTACATTGTTTAAACACTATATACTGTTAGATATCTTGGCTTACATTCAGCTTTCATTTCTAAGCTACAGGTGGCGTTCAATACAGCCATATAGCTAAGCTAAACGAGAAAACACATTAATACATAATAGCAGCTTGAACCCGGTCCTCTCTTCAAAGTGAGCTATATTGAACTGGATCTAATTCACTTACAAGTCAGTCCCTGTGCATTAGTGTGTAACTCTAGAGCACATAGGTAATGAAATTGAGAGAGGAGGGGCGATGTAGACGCACATCTCACCTTACAGTAATCTTATGCAAGATTCTAATGGGACAATATGCTGCGATGTCAATTTAGGCTCTGCAATAATCTTACTGATGTAGTTGAATGAAAAGTACAAAGTAAGAAATTAAACCCCTAAGACAGTCTCAAAAAGCCTTTGAAAGCATTGTGGAGCCAGTGACGAAGAAAGACACAAGATTATTAATGTCTTCATAGCTCTTTTTTCTGAGCGTCTGTCACTACTGATTTTCTTCTTTGCTGGCTGCTCTTATTACACTCAGCCTCTTGGCTTCATAGCCATTTTCTCTTCCACTTCTTGCATGAAGCATCCAAAGCCCCTCCTATAACATTTCCATATCACAAACGCTTCATGGATGAAACGAGGCTAAATATGCATAGTAAACAGCATATGCCTCCATTATACAGAAGATGCATTGTTAAAAAAAAAATCTGCTCTAGTTTTTACTGCAGCAACAAGTTAGGATGACATTTTCACTCTTCAAATTTAATGATGCTCTATATAGAATGTGTTGTTTTTAGCGAACTGCTCCAGTCAGCTTGGTGTCAATTGTCTAAAACAGTGTTTTTGTTTTAACCAGTAACCCCCTAAGAGTGTATATAAATATATAAATTACATAATAGTAAGTGTGCATATAAAATTGGATTCGAGTAATCAGTAATTAAAGTATTTTTTTTGTAATAAAAATAGACCTAAGTGAACAATAGCATTTAAAATGATTTAATATACATAGAGGTCTTTGTATGCTTAATAGTCAATAATTATTAGTTCAAATAAAGTAGCAAAAGCAAGAAATCATATGGTTTTATTGAACAAAACTGTTAAAATACATAATGTATTATAAACAATCGAGCTAATGCACATTAAGCATTATAACAAATGCCTGTGGAAGGCGCCAATGGCCTGACGATTGTTTTTACACTTTACTGTGCAATCTAATCCTTGTTTAATATTGGCTCAGCAACATTTAATTCAAATGTCCACTTAATATTTGGCCATTTTTTTATCATAGAAAAGCTACAGCCACTGTAATTTATTGAATACGTGGACATCAAAACGTGTAAACTTAGAGTTAGGGTTTAAACTTTTATGATGAACAGTTAGCATATTGAGAAAGATAATGTATTCTCATGTATTTGCATAAGTTTATAAATGATTTACCTAAGAAATCTGGTAAAAAAGTTGCGTGCATTGCCAGATGAACGTTGCAGAAATATGCAGAGATGGAGTTGGAAATGCTCCTCACATGTAAATGATAACAGTTTGTGTAGCAGCATTTACACATGTACGTAACCCACACGCATGTAAATAATTAAAGCGCATATATTAAACCTGCATTGTATATATTTAACTGAATTGTAGTGTTTATGAATTCGTAATAGCATATGCTTTATTATAATTTTAAATTGGCTTAATATGTGGAATCCGCCACTTCTGGTATTTTGCCAATTACTGGACACAGGCAAAATGCAATTAAGGATTTTCTAAAAAAAAAAAATTGAATACTCAAATAGAATCGAGGAATCGAGGAGATACAGTGTCATGGAGAGTTCATTTAAGCAGTACTAGATCTGACTGCAGCTGCATCACAAACAGTAAGTAAATGGTTTCAAAATGCTTGGTCTGGAAATGAACGTTTTATTTTGATAATGTTGTCAAAACACTCACATGCAATAGCGAAGGGGCTTTGATACGGTTTCCTATACAATGACGTTAGCCAATCATAACAATGGCCGGTTACTGACAAGCCTTAAAGGGCACGCCCCTTAAAACAGGTCGTTTTAGACATTGTTGTTTGTGTGCGTATGTGTGTGATGTGAAAACGTTATTAACATTAAAAGTAAACCTGAAGGAAAATATTAAAATAATTTAAAAAAAAAAATCCATGTCATGACCCCTTTAAAGGAAAAGTCCACTTCCAGAACAACAATTTACAAATAATGTACTCACCCTCTTGTCATCCAAGATGTTCATGTCTTTCTTTCTGTAGTCGTAAAAAAATTATGTTTTTTGAGGAAAACATTTCAGGATTTTTCTCCATATAATGACTGATGGACTGATATGGTGCCCCGAGTTTGAACTTCCAAAATGCCGTTTAAATGCGGTTGTAAACAATCCCAGCTGAGAAAGAAGGGTCTTATCTAACGAATCGATCGGTTATTTTCATAAAAAATAATCCAATCTATATACTTTTTAATGTCAAACGCTCGTCTGGTCTTACTCTCCCTGAACTCTGTGTATTCTAGCTCATGACAGTTAGGGTGTATCGAAAAACTCTGACCGTATTTTCTCCCTCAACTTAAAATATCATCCTATACATCGCTGTTTTACCTTTTTTGTTAAGGGTGTTTGATCTTCTTGGCATGTTTACTTTGCAAAGACTGGGTCGGTACTTCTGCAGCGATGTAAGATGGTTTTGAAATGATTTTTGAAGTTGAGGGAGAAAACACAGTCAGAGTTTTTCGACATACCCTGTCTTGAGCCAGAATACACAGAGTTCAGGGAGAGTAAGACAACACCAGCGTTTGAGATTAAAAAGTATTTAAATAGTATTTTTTAATGAAAATAACCAATCGTTTCACGAGATAAAACCCTTCTTCCTCAGCTGGGATCGTTTGAAGCCGCACTTAAACTGCATTTTGGAAGTTCAAACTCAGAGCACCAAATCAGTCCATTATATGGAGAAAAATGCTGAAATGTTTTCCTCAAAAAACACAATTTCATTATGACTGAAGAAAGAAAGACATAAACATCTTGGATGACAAGGGAGTGAGTACATTATCTGTAAATTGTTCTGGAAGTGGATTTCTCCTTTAATATTTGCATATGATGAATGAGTACTTGTGACTAGCCTATACAGTAGTAATACTGAACTAAATACTAGTATCTAATTAACAGTTACACATGAACTTGACAAAGATAGTAGGCACTACTGAATTACTTGTAATTTCGTAAAATAAGCCAAGTACAAGTAAAATAAAACATGTATAAATGTTCAAACGGCTTGGCAGAGTCTCTGGGTGTGTTAAAGGTTGAAAACCTCTGGTCTAAAGTAAGAAACCACTGTTTCATGTGATCTCCAGTGCAGCGTGATCTGGATTAACTATTTACTCTGGTACAAAGTAGCTCTATTGGCGGCTGTACAAAAAAGTCTACTAGTAAGTAAAGAAGCGGCATACCTTGGAACACAGCTGGGAGAGGAGCTGTCAATCTCCCATGTCGCGAACAGGTTCATCTGAACCGGGCGACTCGAAGAAATCGTGACCGTCCTGAGAGGCTGCAAGTGGGGAGACGGAGCTCCCGCTCGCTGCTGAAGCCCTCCTCGCTCCGACATGCTGAAGTGTTCGGGATCTGTGCTGTGGGACCGGTCTCGGTCAGTTTAGACACTCACTCGTGCATGTAGTCTGTTCAGATGATGACACTTTCATGACACGAGCCTCTTAACGTTCCCGCCTCCGCGCGGCGATGGACTCATTGGAAATTTCACTCAGCTGCTGCTGCTGCTGCTGCTGCTGCTATCAGTCCAGCTCAGGGCTTGTGATGAGCTTGTGATCAACTGAGCGTTTAAAACAACACCAGGAAGCGGAAATCTTTTCTTTAAAAACACATAGTAAAAGCAACGCCTCTCCTCTCTCCTTCAACAAAAGTGAACGCGTCGCATGTGGTTGTAGAGCACTAAGGTCCCCTAATAATAAACTCAGCAGGCTATTCAAAATAAGAAACAAAACAGAAATAACAGATTTATATATATATATATATGAATATATAAAATTTTATATATATATATATATATATATATATATATATATATATATAATGTGATATTATATTATGAGATGAATTAAAACATTTGATTTGCCAAGTAGCTGCAGCTAAGGAATTATGAGCACATTATGTTTCATTACTCTAAAATATTTGTCACTTTGTTAGTGCATAGATGGAGTAGCAGCTGTCGCATTTGTCAGCTACATCATGTAGATATTAATATCTGTGGAATAAAAATCATATTTATTTTAATTATTTTTACACTACCAAAATACAAGCAAAAAATACAGCAAAAACAGTAAAATATGTTAATATTTTTACTATTTAAAATAACTGTTTTCTATTTGAATATATTTTAAAATGTAACTTATTCCTGTGATCAAACCTAAATTTTCAGCATCATTACTATTATTATTATCATAATCAATATTTAAAACAGTTGAGTACTTTTTTTTTCAGGATTCTCTGATGAATAGAAATATCCAAAGATCAGCATTTATCTGAAATAAAAAGCTTTTGTAACATTTTACACTATACCATTCAAAAGCTTGGCTTCAGTATAATTTTTAATTTAATTAATTTTAATTGTATTTGATTTAATACTTTAATTTAGCAAGTATGCTTTAAATTGATCAAAAGTGGTGATAAAGACATTTGTAGTGTTACAAAAGATTTCTATTTCAAATAAATGCTGTTCCTCTGAACTTTCTATTCATCAAAAAACCTGAAAAATTCTACTCAGCTGTTTTCATAATAATAATAATAATAATAATAATAATAATCATAATAATAATAATAATAATAATAAAATGTTTCTTGAGCAGCAAATCATAATATTAGAATGATTTCTGAAGGATCATGTGACTGAGTAATGATGCTAAAAATTCAGCTTTGAAACCACAGGAATAAATTACATTTTAAAACATATTATAAATAGAAAACAGTTATTTTAAACAGTAAAACTATTTCAGAATTGTACTGTTTTTGCTATACTTTAGATCAAATAAATGCAGGCTTGGTGAACAGAAGAGACTTCTTTAAAAACATTAAAAATCTTACTGTTTGAAAACTTTTAACTGGTAGTGTATTTGATTAACAAAGGTCACCATCACCTGCAGTTGTCATTTTAGCACAATATTAATCAGCTTCCACCTTCTCCATGTCCATTGTATAATAACATAGCTTAATTTCAGATTAGGACTGAGACTAACATGCAAACCGGTCTAAGTGGGCTTGCTGGTCTAAGATGATACCCTGACCTGGTTTTGGCCACTTGCTAAATCAGCAAACCTTCTTAAATGTTTTAGACTGTCACTTCGGCTGAAACTGTTTGAAACGACAGAACATATTAAGTCATAAGTTTATCTTTATCTCCCTCTGTTGCTCTCTTTCTATGTATTTTTTTAAACACAACCCACTTGAATCTATTATGGTAGTGGCAGCTCCTAAAACACTGCAGCCACCCACGCTGGCACCGTTTGTAGTTTATCTCTCCCTGACAGATTGAAGCCAGAGAGAAGTGAAGTTTCATGACATCAAGTCCTGAAACATGAAGACTGCCAAGGATTAATCAAAAAGAGCCCCGAGTTCCTTACACTTTCTGCATTTTAATCCTTTTGGATAAAGCTGAAACTGAATACATGTATTCCCCAAAGGTTATAACGTCTGCTCTATTTTTTAAGACCGTCCCCGAGATTTTAAGGGCTGTGCTTTTACTATACAGTACACTGGTGCAACACACTTCCTACACATTCCTACTTCCCAAATATAGCCTGCCTTAATTTTGGATGCACGATGAACAAAATGAAGGACAAAACAGTTAAATGCATGTTTGTTTTAGTCTAAAGTGACCTCTCATATACACAGTAATCAGACACCAGAATCTACGTAGGATGTTGTTGTCTTTTATGCATAAAATCTAACATAACTCTGAAGACAGCAGATAATCAAGCTTTCCATCAAAGGACAAGATGCTTCTAATTCTCTCTATCCTTTTCTCTCTCTGTGTGTGTCCCTATAGATTTTAAATATGGGTCATTTTAAAACCACAATCAGGTGACAGTCACATTATTACAGCTCTTTGCTGCCCCCTTTTGGGCGTTAAGAAATACTTAGATTTTATCATATCACAAACTGGAAGTCATTTATAATGCTCGATTCATAGTCGGTAGGTGAGACATTTAAGTTTATACAGCTTGTTTTTTAAATTATGAAGCAAAATAAAAATGTAGAATCATAAATCTACCCATTTTCTGCCTGGTCCTTTAAGAAAATGTGCCTGTTTTGCCTGTAGATGATAGTAAATCCACATTTAAGACTAATTTATTTTAAAAATCATTATGTATACGCATGTTATGTGGCTGGCCAACTGAGAAGAAACTTCGCCGCAGTCATTAAATATGCAATGAAATTGGGCGTGGCTCAAATGTTGTCTCCGGCTAGTCAGGTACGGTAAAATTTAATCAATGATTGTTGTGTTAATTTAACTATTATGTTAATTTAATTGAGCTATTTAAATTCTTCACAATGTGTTTTCCAAATTAATGTATATTAAAATACCGTATAGACCGCTGCACAGTAACGACGTTGTCACATGTAATCTGTTACTTTTCTCTGCGCTTGTCAAGATGGACCAATCACAGTCGTTTTGTTATTCAGTAATTCATTGAGGGGAGAAAAAACCTTTATTGGCGGTTATTTCTGGCTATTTGACTCTGTATGTCATGTATTAGTGCTTGGAATTTGTAGATTAAAATATGATGTAAACATATTAATGTACAAATGTCTCCGGTATGCAGTATTCTGATCTTTTTCAGGCTCCTTGCGCCCTCTGGAGGAATATAACTGCTCGTCACATAGTAAATAGTACGTTTGGGAGTGTTACACACGCACTGCAGTCCCTTACAGCAACATTTACTTGCTGGGACAAAGCCCAACATAATATGTTAGTTAACTGAACAGGACTTCAATGCAAGAATAATCAAATCTGGACTTGGAGAGTGCCATTTTAAGGTAATGTGCAATACTTTTACAAATGTTAGAAGCTAAGTTGTCAAATGCTTTCACTCTCTTCATGAGTGGCTGGCAACAACACTAGCTGTATGTGTGTTATATTTAACCACTAACCATATAAACATAATGGGTGGAAGGATATTATATTACGTCTGCTTGTAAATAGTTAATTTGGGGGGGTAGAAATTAAAATATAAATAAGTAAATTAAATAAATACATTAATGAATGAATGAATGAAGCAGTGATCCATGTTTTTGGGGTGTCTCCGACAGTTGTGTCCAGGATGGAGCTAATTTGTGCCATGGGGGTTGCTGCCCGTTTGAGGAGCGAATGGGATCGAAATGCAGGATTGGGTCAGAACAACATGGCCCTTAAGTTCTTAGGCCAAGATTTTGAAACCTTGCGTGCCCGCTGCCTTCAAAGCAGATGCCTGTTTGAGGATGAAACATTCCCAGCCCAGCAGTCTTCTTTAGGATTCAAGGAGTTGGGCCCTGGCTCTGCCAAAACCAAAGGTGTTCGCTGGATGAGGCCCACGGTGAGAACAAACTATTAGAATAAGAATAAACTTAGTGTGTGGGCCAAGATCTACGCTAGTAAGAGCAATTAGCATACATGATTTATGCAAAGTCTTTGCTGGCATATTTACATTTGCATGTATATTTGCATAATCAAGAATATTTCCCCCCAAAATATATAAATAAATAAATAAAATTTAATGAAAAAATCTGTGTTCATTTACTCACCCCCGTATTTTAATTGCAAAATAACATCTATGTATCTGTCAGTCTATCAAGCAGAGATGTTCCAGTCATTTCTATGCCCTGTCTGACCCATAGGTGTTCTCTGTGTACCCCAGGAGTTCTGCACTGACCCGCACTTTATCGTAGATGGGGCCACACGCACAGACATCTGCCAAGGAGCTCTAGGTAAAGCAAGCATCTACTAAATGGAATAAAAAACAATAAAGAACTCAAAAACATGGCATTTAGTTCAATAGTGCAAATTATTGTGTTTAATATAAATTACGCAATAATGTACTGATAATATACTGATTGTAGGTGATTGTTGGCTGCTGGCAGCCATTGCGTGCCTTACCCTCAATGAACCCTTGCTGCATCGGGTTGTGCCTCATGGCCAGAGCTTCCATCAGCAATATGCTGGAATCTTTCACTTCCAGGTACTGAACACTATACACAACGAAATAAATTGTATAATTAATATACACATGTATATGAATACCTTTATGTATTATGTGGAAATTTATAAAATTGGAATTAAAATTCTAATGTTATAAATTACGATTGTCGTTAATTACTCACGATCATATCGTTCCAAACCGTAAGAGCTTCGTTCATCTTTGGAACATAAATTTCAATTTTTTTTTTTTTTTTTTTTTTTGATGAAATCCATAACTCTCTGACCCTGCATAGACAGCAACGCAATGACACGTTCAAGGCCCAGAAAGGTAGAAAGTACATTGTTAAACAGGGTTCATACAAGGGGCTTAAAGTGTTTGAGGTACTTGAATTTGACTGTTTGAAATTTAAGGTCTGGAAAACCCATGAAATTAGCAATATTCCTGAAGAGGTATTTGGAAAGTGCTTGAATTATTGAAAGACATTTATGAAATAAGCGTTTAATTTTCTTCAATAAGTACATATCTTTTCACACAAAAGTCACGCAGTTAAAAAAACATACTTTTTTCGCTTATTTCAGTTAATGTCATAAAAACTAGAGAGCTAAGCAGTACTGACAAAATCGCTGAGTAAACGGTAAAACGCTTTTGCTGAAGATGCGAAAAGAGGAACAGATGAAACAAATCAATTGAGTCATTTAGGCTGGAACCGCTTTGATTCAAACTCGTGACTTCGGTCATTTATTTAAAAAAAAATTCACTAGAAAAAAAGATGATAAGAGCCTTTCATTTCTGAATTTCAGCATAGTTTGTAATGATTTTAACAAGCATGTACAGTTATGGGTGAAACACAGCTTTTCGAAACTCTCAGTCAGGTCAACCTATGTGTCGCAAAAATGATTCACTGTTTCCAAATTGGATCACATATCGCAAATCATTTGTTTCAGATTGGGACTTCAAATCGTGTATCTGGAGTCATTTGATTTAGACCGGGAATACGGAGCGCTTATCGCAAATCATTTGATTTAGATTGGAACAGGTTTGTTAATCTTTCAGGAAAGACATTATTCAAATCAAATGATTTGCCATACCTGATTTGAAGTCCCGATCTAAATCTAATGATCGCGATCCATGTGAATCCGTGAATCGTGAATCTTTTGCTTTAGGTCAGAACTTCGGAGCGTGCGTCGCAAATCATTTGTTTTAGATCAGGACTTCAAATCACATATCGTAAATCATTTAATTTAGATCGGAACTTTGGAGCGCATATACCAAATCACTTTATTTTGGGTTTGGGTGAATTGAATGATTCAAATCAAATGATTTGCAACACGTGATTTGGAATCCCAGTCTAAATCAAGTGATTCCTGATCCGCGCTCCGAGTCCTGTTCTGAAATGATGGTTTGCGAATCATTTGATTTAGATCGGAACTTTGGAGCAGGTTCGTGAATCTTTTGCTTTAGGTTGGAACATCGGAGCACTGATCGTGAATCATTTGATTCAGATCGGGACTTCAGTGCGGGTTTGCAAATCATTTGATTCAGATCAGGACATCAAATCACATATCGTGGATCATTTCATTTAGATCGGAAATTGGAGCGCATATTCCAAATCATTTTATTTTTGATCGGAACGGGTCTGTGAGTCATTTTGTGAATTGAATGATTCAAATCAAATGATTTGCAAAATGTGATTTGAAGTCCCAATCTAAATCAAGTGATTCGCAATCCACGCTCCAGGTCCTGATCTGACATGATGTTTTGCAAATCGTGAATCATTTGATTTAGATTGGAACAACGGAGAGCGAAGCGCGAATCATTTGAGTCAGATCGGGACTTCGGTGCGGGTTCGCAAATCATTTGAATCAGTTTGGGACTTTGAGTGTGTATGTCGAATCATTTGTTTCAAATGATTTTTTTTTTTTTCTTAAACAGTAGAAACAATTAAGGCAGGACAGTTATAAAAACAAAACAAAGAAATAAGAATGAAAGTATACACAAATACAATACCTTAAGAAAATTGACTATAGTACAATAGTTGGTTTTACTATAGTAAAAGTGCAGTATACTATGTATTACCTCAGTGGTAATACTTTGCATGTGTTTCGCTTTGTTTTTGCCATTTGTTTTGATTAGTATATTTTGATTTATCTTTTCCTCTTTTTTTAGAATTTGAAATAGAAGACATTATTTGATAAGTGAGATCTCTGACTGAAGTTCTTGACAATCAAAAAAGTAGTGCTTGAAAATTCCTTGACAGTATCTGTACGAACCCTGGTTAAAATAGTCCATCAGTGGTTCAGCCTTATAAAGCTATACATTTGTGCGCAAAAAAAACAAAAATAACGACTTTATTCAACAATTTCTTTCATTCAGTGTCAGTCTTAGATGCTATTTTTGTTTTCTTTGCATTAAAAAGTATTCTCATAGCTTCATAACATTACAGTTAATCACTGATGTGACATGGTTATTTTAACAATATCCTTACTACCTTTCTGGGCCTTGAACTGTCAGTTGCACTGCTGTCTGTGCAGGGTCAGAAAGCTTTCGGATTTCATCAAAAATATCTTAATTTGTGTTCTGAGGATGAACGAAGGTCTTACATGTTTGAAACACAAGATGAGGGTGAGTAATTAATGACAGAATTTTCATTTTTGGGTAAACGATCCCTAGCCAAAAATACTGAGGGCACCTTTAATTATACAGACAGTTATTTATAAAATAAAGACATTGTGGAGATAAAAGTAATCTGAGCCCTCGGTCACGCAAGAAAACAGATATTTAAGTATTTAAATAAATAAATTTAGAACCCATTAGCTAATTTTCTGCCACATTGCCTAAACCCTGGTTTTGTGAAAAATCCCAGACATGTCCTTCCCTTCAATGCAGCGTGTAAACCGATCTGTTCCACTTCCATTTGATTCTCCATAGCTCAGCAGATCTACATTAAGCAACAGTCCCTAAACGTCAGCCCACCCAGTCTGCTGCAGTGACTATATATACAAGCCTCACCCAGAAAATGAAATGGCCACATTTAATTCGCCTCTGCCAAATTCCCCTTCTGTTTTCCAGCCAGGAGCCATTTAGGCTCAGTCACTCAGTGAATGCTTATGATGTTCAGAGCATTAGTGCTGCAGAGAGAGTTGGAGTACAGCCAGCAGCACCTTGTGTACTGATGTTTACACAGGAAGAGAAATGCACAAATTGTTATTGCATTTTTAAAATATATCAAATATATGTTGTTATAAAATATATCTATCTGTTTAATAATATAGATCTTCAGAGTTGTCTTTTTTAATTACAATAATTGTGATGTGACGTGAGAAGATATGTTTCCTATTGGATTTTCTAGTTTTGGCAGTTCGGGGACTGGGTGGATGTGGTGATTGATGACCGGCTGCCTGTCAGAGACGGGAAGCTGCTTTTCGTTCACTCAGCTGAGGGAGCAGAGTTCTGGAGCGCCCTGGTGGAGAAGGCGTATGCCAAGTAAGAAGGCTTTCATGGGTAATCTTGAGACCAGGATCTTGTTTGCTTGTGTAATGTGTTCGCTGTTGTGTATGTGACAGGTTGAATGGCTGCTATGAGGCTCTGTCAGGAGGCTGCACGTCTGAGGGGTTTGAGGACTTCACCGGCGGAGTGACAGAGATGTATGAGCTGAAAAAAGCTCCACCAAACCTCTTCAGCATCATCAGAAGAGCTGTGGAGAGAGGCTCTCTCATGGGCTGCTCCATAGACGTTAGTGTTTAGGAACAACATAAGCAATCACGCCAAAAAAAAAATTTAATCTCTGGAGTCCATGTTTTTAGTCAGTTAAACCCCTTTAATAAATGTAATTCATTCACATAATATAATATAATATAACATAATCCAAATTCCAAACCACTGTTTTTAATATAAACGTATAGTAACGTGTTGTTGATATATGATTATTAATATGATTATTTAAAGTTTTTTTTAATGGATCATTAACATATATTCAAAAATGTTATAAAAATTAATTTGTTTAATATTTTTATTGGAGAATTAATGAATATTCAAAGTGGTTAGAAATAATGAATTATTATTGAATTTGTTCAATAATATTATATTTTTAATGGAATGTATGCACATTTTAAAATATTTATGCTACCAACTGTTTTTAATGTGTATGTAGAAATAAAAGTAAAAATTTAATTAAAATTATTTACAATTTTATTTATATTAATTCAGATTTCATTGATTTTTTTTGTTTTGTTTTATATTTTTAATGGAATATATAAATTATACATACTGTATACTGTAAATACTGTAAATCTATTGTAGGGCCACAGAATATAATATAATATAATATAATATAATATAATATAATATCAATCTTCCAGACCGCACAGAAAAATGATTGTTTTTTAAATATAAACATATATTACCAAATGATTTTTATAATATAAATATATGTATTAATATGTTTATTTAATATATATTTTTATAAAGGAGCACTGATATAGAAAATAAAAAATAAATAAATGACCATTTGATTTAACTGATTTTATAGAATTAATAAATATTAAAACTTAGAAATGTTGACTTTGAATTTATTATTAAATTTGGAATAATGGAATGTTTGCACACATTTTTAAATATTCATGCTTCAAACTATTTTTAATGTATATGTAGAAATAAAAATGGAAATTAAATTAAAAATTATTAAAAATTAATTGAATTTAAATTCATTTAATTTTTATTCATTTTGTTTAATATTTTAATGAAATATTATACTGTATTTTTAGGTATTCAAGTAGTTTAAAGTAGTTTTAAAATTAGATTTTTAATATCCAATGCAGAGCCACAGGATAATATAATATAATATAATATAATATAATATAATATAATATAATATAATATAATATAATATAATATAATATAATCAGTCTTCCAAATTCAATTCAACTCAACTTTATTTGTATAGCGCTTTTCACAATACAAATCGTTGCAAAGCAGCTTTACAGAAAATTCAAGTTTCTACAATATATTTATATTTACCAAACTACTTTATTTTTAATATAGACATATATTAACAATTTTGTATATAATATAAACATATGTATTAATATGTTTTTTTTTAATGGAGCATTCATAAATATATTTAACATTGTTCTAAAATAAAAAAAATTGTATTTGAGAATTAATAACTATTTATAATGGTTAGAAATG
>JAHKKF010536974.1:8370-19652 GCA_019740295.1 Labeo calbasu
ATATATATATATATATATATATATATATATATATATATATATATGAATTATTATAAATATTATTTACAATTTTTATTTAGAATTTAAATAATATTGCTTAATTTAAATAGAATTTAGATTGTTGTGAATTATGAGCTGATTCAGTCTCTCACTGGTCAGTGATTCGCTACTGGTTTTACTGGTCGTGTCTGAACAGAGTTTGTGTGTCTCCATCCCATCATCCTCCACACACACACACACACACACACACACACACACATAAACACACATAAACACACACACCCGTTTGTCTGTCATCAGATGAAATGATTCAGGAATCTTCACGTGTTGTTTGAGGCATGACGTTCAATCAGTAAATGATGAAACAAACAGGCAGGATGAGAACCTGATGATCACAGATGATGATGATGAAACACACACACACACACACATCACGCTATCTTCGTGATATTCTTAAGATAAGATATTCCTATCTTAGCTCATTCTCATGTCTTTTCATTTAAATTTCATTCAGTTAATATGCAAGACTACAGTAGATTTGCACATGAACCGACAGTTAAACAGATGCAGCAACAGACCAATCACGTGTCAGCATGCTAATACAACCGATGACATCATCTGAACATCAAAGCTTCCATCAGTGCAAGTCGTAACAAGCCTTCATGTGTGTGTTGGATTGTGGGTCCTGAAGGGTTAACAAAGACACGAGCTCATCTTGCGCACACACACACACACACATGCACACACACGCGCGCGCACTTCCTCTACAGGAAACCAAGGAGCAGCATTTCTGCCCACTCCGCAATTTCCTTCTTCTTTCTCTGTTTTTTTTTCTGTCTTCCTTCCTTCCCCCGGACAAATTCATCATGAATGTGAGACTGATGGTGGTTTGTTCTCGAGTCTGAGACTCTGCACACACACACACACACACACACTGGACTGAGGCAATAACATGATTACACACACCCATCCATCCATCCATCCGTCCCGCTGAACGAGTCCTGCTGGAAAACAGGCGATTCGATCACTGTCAGGAAAACAGAGCCGCCTCTAGCCAAGAGCTTCTCGGAAGTTCTTGTCATTTTCCCTCTCTCTCTCTCTTTCGCTCTCTCTCTCATGTCTCATCTTGTGTCTCTCTCTCTCTCTCTCTCTCCAGTCTAATGCAGGTAAGAGAGTTTCAGCGCAGGGTAAAATGCTCTGTACATCCATCAAGCCATCAGAGATTTACCAACATTACTACATCTCCAGCACTTTCAGCAAACCAAAAATAAAAATCAAAGTCCATTTCGTAACTGCATAAAGAATGACTAACACGAAGGTGCAGCAGTATGAGAACAAAAAAACTCAACTGTTAGCTCGCGACAGTCTTGAAACATGGATTTCTGAATCGTAAATCATTTGTTAAGGTCAGGAATAGATTTGAAATGGAATATTATATAATAATATTATACAATATTTCATATATTAATATGAATATATGACAAGCTTTTTTATTCTGCATTCCAAGTAATATCAATCAAACTGCAGTTGGCTTGTTTTGATTAAATAACAATAACAAAAAAATTAAAAATAAATAAATACAGCTAACTAACACAATAAAATACAATAAAAACATAACACAATAATAAAAAAAAAGATTTATGAAATTAATAAAAGCAGAGTTATCTGTTTTTGCAAATGAACTCTTCATATATTAAATTAAATTAAATATAAATATACTTTTATAATAAGATTTTACAATAATTTGTAAGTGTAATTACCAAAATTTGTAATTTTACTTTACACAATATTTACTAAAATGATTAAAAACTGATCAGCTGCAACCCAACTGCAGCATACAGCTCAAATAAATAACAATTAATATATAATTGTTCTAATAATTATCATAATATATAATTAATGTACAATTAATATTTATATTTAATATAGAATTAAATTTAAATATAATTAACATTATATTTGTTATAATACAAAGCAACAGTTACATTTATAATATATAATTATAATATATATATATAATATACAAAAATTACAATTAAATTACAATATATTTAAAATAACATATATGCTTTAAAAAAATAAAAAATAAAAACGTATTATTAAATATTCTATGAATGCACTTCAGAACTGAACCCCTGAATTGAATCAAAAAACCATGAATCATGAGTTAAATTGATTCAGTGTTTAGCCAAAGATTCACATCAACTGTTTCCTGGTCAACAGAACCAATAAATCAGCCAATCAGATTGGAGCTTGGTCATTTTTAGTGTTCAACCGATATATCAGCAAGAATAAAAAACAAAAAAACAAAACCTGATTTTTGAAAATGTGTTATCTGTTTTTTGTAAATGAACTCTTCATATATTCATATTAATATATAATATTAATGAATTATTTCATTGATTCAATGTTCTCATATCAGCCTCAAAAAAAGGCAACATTGTTCGACTCATTTTTGTGTCGTATCGTGCACCAGACTAGATAAACTTGTCTAGATAAATGTGGATCACAGAGATTCAGTAGACGGGAAGTGGAAATCAAACCAAAAGCTGGATTCATAAGTAATTTCCTGAATGAAGCGCACTGGTTGAGGATGGAGTCCAGCAGTGCTTTACTTCCGTCTGTAACGAGGACACGCACGTCAAACACACAGGTTAAATATTGATCGGATCCTGTTAGCTGGAGTGCGTCCAACTCCACCCTGATCTGAGCGGGACGCGTCCAGACCTGCCGCTCCGCCACACGCACACATTCACTCACACAGACAGACGCTACAGCGCTAACCGCTAACCCATACAGTCACTGCAGCTACACGACATCAGCACTGACACATTCACCCGATACAAATCACAACTGAGAATCAAAATACAAATCACATTAGAAATTTTGTGACTGTATACGTATCTTAATATGGCCATAAAATAATAACCTATAATAATAATAATAATAATAATAATAATAAATTAAAATATAATATATTTTTTAAATAATTAAAAAAAAAACAATAATAATTTAAAGATAAAATGTAAAAATTACTCCTAAAATTGTAATAATATTAATAATAACTAATAATAATTATAATAACTAGATGTGTAAATTTTGAGAACAAACTTTGAGTTGGCTTGATTGCTATAATGTTGCTATAATGATTTAGCACATTGCTTACATGATTTAACATGTTGTTACTGCAGCATGTTTGATCATGATTAGTTTGCTGCTTGCATTTTTATAGGTTGATTACAATGTTGTTAGCACGATTAACATATTGTTAGCATGTTACTAACATGCTGTTAGCCTGATTAGCAAGTTACTAAAATGTGTATAGCATGATTAACATGTTACTAGCATGTTGCTAGCATGTTTCTAACATGATTAGCATGTTGTTAGCATGATTAGCATGTTACTAGCATGTTTATAACATGATTAACATGTTACTAGCATGTTGTTAGCATGATTAGCATGTTGCTAGCATGTTTCTAACTTGTTGGTAGCACGTTTCAAGCATAATTAGCACGTTGATAACCCAATCTGCATGTCGTTAACATGTTGTTAGCATGATTAGCATATAACCAGCATGTTATTAGCATGTTTCTAACATGGTTAGCAAATTAGTAGCATGTTACTAGCATGTTGTTAACCTGATTAGCAAGTTACTAACATGTGTATAGCATGATTAACATGTTACTAGCATGTTGCTAGCATGTTTCTAAAATGATTAGCAAGTTGTTAGCACGATTAGCATATAACTAGCATGTTATTAGCATGTTTCTAACATGGTTAGCAAGTTAGTAGCATGTTCCTAGCATGATTAGCATGTTGCTAACATGTTTCTAGCTTGTTGGTAGCACGATTCAAGCATAATTAGCATGTTGATAACACAATCTGCATGTCGTTAACATGTTGTTAGCATGATTAGCATATAACTAGCATGTTATTAGCATGTTTCTAACATGGTTAGCAAGTTAGTAGCATGTTTCGAGCATGATTAGCATGTCACTAGCATGTTGCTAGCATGTTTCTGACATGGTTAGCAAGTTAGTAGCATGTTAGTAGGCTGGTTTTAGCTGCTTTTTCAGTAGGGCGTTGTTAAGCTTTGCTATAGCAATAAACCGCTTAAATACATCATAGGTCTCTTTGTATAAAAGTTTTCACCCCCTCAATGAAAGTTTACGGGATTTCATGTGGTTTTGATAGTCTGGTTTTCAAACACCGTAAGCCGGATCAGTTCGAAAAGATATAGCAACTAACTTGAGACCAGTCTGAAGGTCTGACCTGAGTTTGGTGGTTGTAGCTGTAAAGCTGTAGGAGATACTGACTACGTTTTGGCCCAGAAGAAGAAGAAGAAGCAGCTTAAATAGCAGATCAGTAAACTGTCTTTCTCAAGCCAACTTAATAATTATTAAAATATAAACAACATGTTTAAACATTTATATCTGTATTTGTTTATTCATCTATCAATCTGTCATGTGACATCATTCAGTGCATGTATCTCATTAAATTACAGTGTTTGTCATTTGATAATGGCACAGAGTCATATCCTGACGGTTGTGTTTTGTGTCGATTAACCGTGCCGGTCTAGAGCTGCCTCAGCTTGAGTGCGTTCGGTGACGTCAAACTCAACCAGCACCTGTAAACGTCTGATGCGGCATGCTAGAACAAAAGCACGTGTGTGTGTGTGTGTGTGTGTGTGTGTGTGTGAGAGTCTCAGGTTGTTGAATAAAGCATGTAGGAGTTTGTGTTAGTCACTATTTCCGGGTAAGTTTCGTCTGTTTGTGTGTCTGTGTGTGTGCGTCTGTGTGTGTGTGTGTGTGTGTGTGTGTGTCACTCACGCAGGTGTGCAGGCAGTCTGGTTGGTTCCTCTTCTGTCCTGGCATTAGCCGAAGAGGGCGGGACATGGCCGGGAGAGGAAGTGGAATTTGGCAACGGGCTCGCGGACGGGCTGAAAGCGCTCCTCTCCTGCTGAACACACACACACACACACATAGGTTACTACAGACACACAAACACTGTGTTAGACATCCATCACTGTGTGTTTGTGCTGCTGATCACACACACACTCACACACAGACACACACCAGATCAACAAGCATAAACAAACAGTGGCATGAAGTCGTAAAGTCCTGAACTTCCTGAACTGTTTTGCTCAGAAGAAACACGGAGAGACATGTGAAGCTGCTCACTAACACTCTGTGACCCTGAGGACAGGTCAAAGGTCACACAGAGGTCACGAAGACACATCGGCACCTCAGCTCACTGTCAGACCAATATTATCCACCTCAATTTCAATGGAAGAACAGGAATTTGAGTATGTTCCAGTGTCATTCGCATTGAGTGACAAAAACAAATTGATATTGTGAACTGATATTATTAGCATTATCGTAATTAATTACACTAGTTTGGAGCTCAGATAGTTTTACTGTTTACTGCACTTTGTTATTCTTGTAGTTATTTGCCTATAGCAGCTAATGATTGTGAATTAGTGCCGATAAATATCTAGTTCTTCACCTATATAAACTAATGAATATTCATTTTTTGCATTAAAATCTAGTTATTTACCTATACAGGCTAATAAATATATGAATGAATATTCATTTTTAAACATTAATATCTAGTTATGTACCTATAGGACTAGTGAATATACATTTGTTAGCATTAACAGCGAGTTATTTACCTATATAAGCTAATGAATATTCAGTTTTTTGCATTAATATCTAGTTATTTACCTACAGAGGCTAATGAACATGAAGTCTCATATTGCACATATATTGCACAATGATTTGAATATGAGTAATATGAGTGCTGGTGATGCTCTGAGATCATGTTCAGCCCTTGAAGGGAACTCAAACACATGTGAGTGTTCTTGAGCTGCTGTGATTTCCCTTCTGTCAATCACTGCTGATTTCCTGTCCAGTTTCCTGCTGACTTTCCCTCTGTCCATATAGGGCGACAGTGGCATTTGCTCTGAGAACTGAAATTTCCAGGGTAAAAGCGAGAGCCGGGAAGCACAGAGTGATTCTCTGGAAACTTCCTCAAACGACACCACCGGTGTCCGGCAGCCTGTGCAAATGAAAGCATGCAAAATCAAACGCGATAAAACCGCAGCTCTACCTGCTCATTTGCATGCGGCTGCATTGAACAAAGCCGCTCTACCTGAGCGTGGATGTTTCTACAACTGTCAGAAAGCTCACGGCGGTTGCAGGAACACCTGGAGATGGAGGGCCAAACATGCAAATCCAAAAACCATCAGGTCTGCATTAAAAACGTTCATTATTATTAATTAGAAGCATCAGTAAGGGCAGCGATCAATATGACAGGTTTATGATATCAATCAACATCATTTTTAATGACATAACTCATTACAAGAAAGTGTTGTTTTACAGAGAAAATAATCACTTTAACGACGCCTTATCTCACTATTATAAAAATAAATGGTCTTAATGAAATATATCATATCATATCATATCATAAACCTAACCCTAACGGAATCTCATTATAAAAAACATTGTTTTTAACGGCATTGTTATTTTTAACAACCTCTTGTAATTTCGAGAAAATTACGCTCTAACAAAAGCATTTTAATAACAAAAAAGCATCATTTTGAACACACCTCGTTATTACGAGATAATGTTTTAATGAAAAAATATAGTGTTTTAATGACACATCATCTTACTATTACATAACATCTCGTTATTATGAGAAAATGCCATTTAATGAGAAAATGATCTTAACGCATTATCTCGTTATTACGAACACAATATTTTGTTATTATGAGAAAATGCCATTTAAACGCGAAAATATAGCATTTTAACAACACCTTTCATTACAAGAAAGTGTTGTTTTAAAGAGAAAATATCACTTCATCGACACATTATCTTAGTATTACAAAAAAATATAGTTTTAATGACATATCCCAATATTACGAGATATTTTAACAAAAACATTAACAGAATTTCGTTATTACGAACGTCCACGATGTCAGAAAATGCCATTTAACGAGAAAATTATCTCAACACATTATTTCGTTATTACGAACAACACAGCATTTCATGAGAAAATGTCATTTTAACAAGAAAATATATAGTTTTTACAGTACATTATCTTGTTATTTATATTGAAAATTATATTTTTAGTTTTTCATTTTTTTCGACAACATAACATGTTAACGAAATATCTCATTATTACCAGAAAATAAATTGTTTAAATGACGCAACATCTCGTTAAGACATTTAGGGGGATGAAATAGTAACACCGCACTTCCAAGAGCATCATAAAAAAGAAACACTGTGGGGGACTTTGTTTCTAGATGTGGGCGTGGCAGTCAAGTGCACGCAAGGGCGGAGCTTAAGAGCACTAAATGATTGGAGAAGTCCTGCCTACATCAGCAGTGAGCAGACTGAAGTTTCACTGGAAGATCCAGCTATTGCATTTACAATAAACGCCACGAAGTCTAAACAGTTTTAAAAAATGAAACACGCAGGGATGAGTTGTTTACAAAACAGCTAAAACGTGCATTTCTAAATAAGCTGCCAGTGCCAAGATCCTTCAGGAGCAGAAAGCACCGTAGGCCAGGTGTGAGGCTTCACTGCACTTACAGCTGGAACGTTAAACGCACGAGGAACCGTGCAAGAAGCCAGTGAAGGATGTGATCGCTCGCTATTAAGATAAGCCATAAGGAAACGGCATTTGCAGTGCGGTCAAAGAGCAGCGCTGATAACAACTGTGTTTCCAGCGCAAAGTGTCCCGTTTCCGCGAGCCTGTTACTAAATAACCAATGCAAACTAATGTTATTGTTAGAGCACGTCCGTGCTGCTGCTTCGAGACCAGGTTAAAGTCCTGTCCAGCTGCGCCATGTGCAGTCAAACTCATTCTCAAACTCGCTGGTGAACTTTTCCCACTCTGAATCCTCCGGTGAACGCATGAAGCGTTTAAACGCCACCGCGAGTCGCGTTCATCGCGCTCATCGCATCACACGGCGCAAATGAAGTCATGAGAGCCCGTTCACAAGCGAGCTACTCACGCATGCTCATCGATCCCCGATCGATCGATCGATCGATCGCAGCAACAGATGATCCGCGTCAAACGCGACCCTCATCCCACGCTCCGCGTTCGCATTCGAGACAAGAAAGAAAAGGCAGAATTACCTTAATAATGACCTGCGAGGGGGAATCGGACATGTCTCGTTGAAATTCAGGAAGTTCTTCTGTTTCCACTTTCCTCTCCCTTGTTCTTCCGCGAAATAAAGCCGCAAAAGCGCCTGGATATAATGTTCCCCTCGCGACGCGCAGGCGATTCTAACGCGCGCACGCATCCATTGGCCTCGCCCCGCGCGGAATACTTCAACTTCTCCTTGTTCTTGTTTGTAAACGCGCAAACAGGCGCTACATTGCGGCAGCGCGATGGTTAACACCTTCCTGGAAGCGTCGCTCGCAGGAGCGCAACGCAGCGCGCAGCGCGGAACCTCATTGATCCGGACGCTTCGCGGCGAAATGACGTGAATTCCAGGCAGCGCGCGGCGCCTTAAAGGGAAACGCGACGCAGGAAATCAGCGATCGTGTTCGGCGCTGTGGGTGTTTGCGTTCGTCACTCGCGGAACGGCGGCCTTTTTGAACGGACACCGGATCAGCGCGCAGCGCTTCTGCGACGCCGAGTGAAATCCGCCGCGCTGATCCGGAATCAGCTCGGCACGGCTGGGGAGCGAATGGAAGTTGTGTTTGCACGGCGCTTTCGCAGTATCACAACATCCAGCCGGATATAAAACATACACGGTGAAGGATTTATTTCGCCAGAAACGCTTAATAATCCACTCATAATATAAACGTAGAGAAGCGCAATAATATGATCACGTGATGAATAGCATTAAACACTGTAACGTTTGATTTTTCTCAACATTTCAATTTTTCTTTCTTTATCATTTTCTTTTTAGTTAGAACTAAACATACTAGTACACATACAAGCGTACATATAGGTCAAACCTATCTATATATATATAAATGTATACATACACATATACATTAAAAACTTGTGCAAAGTCCTAACAGTTTACTTTTAAATATTCTTTTTAATATAGACGTTAATTTGTTTGTTTTTTTAAACTTAACCTAATGATTAATTATAATTAAATTCGATTTTTTGGGGGTTTTCGAATAATACAGATTTCTAAATCTTTCCAAAATAATCTTGTGTAGACACAGTGATAAAACAATTGCGATATTGATTTTAAAAAATGGGTTTAAAATTTTCTTTTTCTTTTTTTATAACTTTTTTCTTCTTATTTAGAACTAAACATACTAGTGCACTTAAAAGAAGACATACAGGCTAACCAAACATGTCATCTATAATTGGTATAGATATATATGAATGTATACATACACATATACATAATTACATAAAAATGTTGTACATATAAAACTGCTGCAAAGTCCATATTGCTTACTTTTGGATATTCTTTACAAATATATTTTAATATCGACGTTTCTTTGTTTTTAATTAACTTAATGATTAATTATAATTAAATAAAATGAAAGCAAGATTTGTCAACATTTTAGCAGTTTCTCAAACTAATCGACTCTTCTTTAGATAAACGTGCGACACCTGCTGGATAATACTGGTATTACACGCATTATTATTGCAGATCAGACCGGGGCTAGTTGTCACAGCTTTTTTTTAAAAAAAATAAACAAATACCCTAAATTTAACACTACAAAAAACTACATTTCCAAAGTTTTTGCCCGCAAATTCCAGTATTTATGTTCATATAACACTTGTTTATTCAAGATCAAGAGGTATAATCTCATTGTAAACATCAGTTACCATAAAATTACACACACTTTAGCGCTTTTTTGTTTTTAGTTTGTTAAAGGTTTATACATAATGTCACTTATAAAATAAAAAAACATGTACATGGTATTTACCTAGTAAAATACTTTTCAAACTGTCATGCAAATAAAAAAGCATGTCAAATACACACACCTCTATTGTACATCTAAATTTTGAATAATAATCTTATAAGACTAAATAAAAATAAAACAATTGCAATATTGATTACTTACAAGAGGCTAATCAAACATGCCATGCATGTCTATATATGAATGTGTATACAAACACACATACATAATGACACAAAAAAATGTGCATATAAACCTGCTGCAAAGTCCATATTGCTTACTTTTGGATATTCTTTACAAATATATTTTACTATCGATTTTATTTTTGTATTTCAATTACCGTAATGATTAATTATAATTAAATAAAATTAAAACATTTTTGCAATTTCTCAAACTATGGACGACTCTTATTTAGAAAAACCTGCTGGATAATACTGGTATTACACGCTTTATTATTGCAGATCAGACCGGGGCTTGTTAAAGGGAGCAAGCAGAAGGAGAGAGAGAGACCGGAGCTTGTTGTCACATGTTTTTTTTTTGTTTTTTTTAAGTAAACACATACCTTCAAGTTAAGACCACAAAAAAGCTAGATTTCCACAGTTGTTGACCGCAAAAATTCCAGTTCACAGTTTATATATAAAGTCTTTTATAAATTTATAAAATGAAAAGAAAAGGCTTTAAATAAACAGTCCACTTCTTTACATGATATTACCAAGTAAAATAAATATTTAAATAATACATTGTGCTTTACTTTTTAAATGTCATTCTGTAAGTAATAAAAAGCACATCAAATACAAAAATCTCTATCATACATTTCAGTTTATGATTAATATAGATTTCTAAATCTTTTCAAAATAATCTTGTGATGTAGATGAAATAAATAGGTTTAAATCTACAAATTATTGATACAAAACGTGTATATTCATAAACGTGACCTGAAAGCTGAATAAATGAGCTTTTCATAGATGAACGGTTTGGCAGAAACACAACTATTTGAAAATCTGGAATCTGAGGGTGAAAAAAAATCAATATATTGAGAAAATCTCCTTTAAAGTTGTTCAAAAGAAGTTCTTAGCAATGCATATTACTAATCAAAAATTAAGTTTTGATATACTCGTAGGAAATTTAATAATCTATCCTAATGATTTTTAAAAGAAAAAAACAATAATTTTGATATGTGCCATGCTTGGTATCTGTTTACTTACATTTGTTAGTGCCATGGTATATTATGTTTAACAAAAAAAAAACAAAACTTAAGACTAGTCACAAATTCTAGTCATTGTTGGACTCACACTGACATCTAGTGGCGTAAATGCGGCATCACACAAAAGCCACAATTTTTTAATTCCAAAAAAGTTCAATAAAAGGACAGTTAAAAAGAAAAAAGACAGTCATGTG
>JAHKKF010536975.1:0-29986 GCA_019740295.1 Labeo calbasu
ATGAGTCTTAAAAGGACAGTTCACCCAGAAACAGTGTTGCCAAGTCCATGGTTTTCCTGCTGAATTGCGCTACTTTAACACTGTTGCCATGGGTTGTTTTTCATGTCCGCGGGTTAAAGCAATTAAAGCGACCTCAATAATGTGATACTTAGCTCCTGGAATGCGAATTTTACCAGGGGAACCCCGCCAAAACCCGATTGGGTTAGTTTTCAGTAGCAATTGGGTTTTTTTTCTGTAAAAACCTGGGAACCCTGCCCAGAAATTAAAAACGTGCCCCTGCTTTCATAGACAAAGCTGTTTCAACTGAAAGAAACTTGCACTGACTGATCTTAAAATATATCAGTGCCTTTGTTTTGTCTCAAGATGCACACCAGTAATGTTTTTTTCTAAGCCACATTTATAAATTGTCTGTGAAACTAAGCCCTTGACTATCCGGAACTTTGAGTTGACAAAAATGGTAAGGTGGATTTTGATATTAAAACCTGGCAACCCTGCCCAGAAATTAAATTCTGACATCAGATACCCACCCTCATGTCTTTCCAAACCTGTGACATTTTTCCTTCTGTGGAAAACATATTTTAAGAATGTTAGTAAGTTCATTGAAAGGAAAAAAATGCAGAAACATTTTTTAATGTCCCACAGATGAATATTATACAGGTTCATAACAAAGTGAGGATAAGTAAATGATAACAAAATTTTTATTTTGGGTAAACCATCCCTTTAATATTATACAGTAACACCTACTTGGGTTGTTTTGTCTGTTTGTGTTGTAATTATTGTTCATGGAACAATGCCGCATACCTAGCGATCTAAATAAAGTATTCGCCCAACGTGGGGCTCGAACCCACGACCCTGAGATTAAGAGTCTCATGCTCTACCGACTGAGCTAGCCGGGCTTGCCTCAGGTCTTTCTTGGGGTCACATGTAGGGTTTCCCCGCCAAGACCCTTCATCCGTCGATTCGACAGGCGCTAGGACCCGGACGGTGCAGCTCAGAGGCTTATCGCTGTCGATGTGCGGTGATCCGGACCAGACCGAGTCCATGTATGTAAGCTAGCCTAGCGTCACCAACAACACAACGCCCGCGAAACACGCTCATTTTCACCCGGGTCTATCCACAGTGAACTCTCGCAGAGGCGTCTTCCTCATCTTCCTCTCGATAACAACCTGTCTTGAAGCTGAAGGTCAAGGTGGAGGCCGTTATTTGATGTGAAAAGGTGTAGATCTGTGCGCCTACAGAGAGAGAGAGGCTCCAGCCATACAAGATGGAGTGCCAGTGGAAACCCGACGAGCAGGGACTTCAGCAGATCTTACAGCTGCTCAAGGAATCACAGTCCCCCGACACATCCACGCAACGATCCGTCCAACAAGTATCCTTTACCTCGCTGTTCAAACAGAGTGCTGAAGGGCGGTGAACAAGGGGGTGGCTGAATTTCAGAAGGAGTTGGCCTGTGATTAGCTCAAACCTCAGTATGTTCATGAGATCTGAAACACACAGAGGCTGTTTCATGTGGTTCGTTTATATTTTATGTTTAGATTAGGATAATGTCTGTGTGGTGTCAGTAGGTTTCGCTGGCTGTCATTCGGGGAGTGTTTAACTTAAAGGGATAGTTCACCCAAAAATGAACATCTGTCATTATTTACTCACTCTTATGTTATTCCAATCCTTTATGACTTTGATGTGGACATAAATGAAGACATTTTGTGAAACGTCTTAGTGTTTTTTTGTCAATGCAATAGATGTCAATTGGTGTCAGTGCAGTTTAGTTAACAATAGTCTTTAAAATATCAACGTCATACAGATTTGGAACGACATTAGAATGAGTAAAAGACAGAATTTTAATTTTGGGGTAAACTGTCTGTTTAAGCTTTAGATCAGATAGCGGGTCCAGCTGTTGTGTGTCAACTGCCTACAGAACACACACATCTCTGAGATTATTTATAAACAATCATCTGATATAATGAACGTTATGGTTATGTGCAAAACCTAGATTAGACAGCATGTCTTCGCATCGTTTGGAACACTTCAAATTGAATTGTTGTCTATGTAGGCTCCTCACTATGTTACGAGACGCAGCTTATGATTAGACGGACCTCCAGCTGCAGTGACGCGAGTATTGTTATCTTGCTGGCACATAATCAGATGCAGCTCAGACAAAGACATCTGACATTAGCGATCTTTCAGTCTTTAGAGTAAGTTCTTTTCAGAGTAAGATGTGTCAGTGAGTGAACTGTGACGCCCTCTTAATCTACCAAATTATGCATCGTTATTGTCCATCATATACAGCTGTCTGTGACTGAGAAGATGAGAAAATGCTACGCGTGTTTATGCTAAAACTTTACGACAAGTTACATGATTTGTACATGTACGTTTTTTTAATTTCAGGTAAAAAATAATGTCACAACAAATGTATAAGGTACATAAATAACCCACGTATTTTTTTGAATTGTGTAAGTGGTAAATTATTTGACTAAAGGGTAGCAAGGTCCAAGCCTGTATGGCTTACTTTCTTTCGTAGAACATAAATGAACGGACGGTTTGCACTTACACTACGATTTGGTGCGCGGCCATATTGGCGATACTCTGATGTAAACAACAGCATGGATTGCTCAGTTGATGTTCTACTGAATACATTGTTCAGCTAATTTATGCTGTCTAAACCATGGAAAAAACGTGTGGAAGCTGCTAAATAATGTAGAGAAGGACAGGAAAGAGCACAATATTTTGACAAACTAAAGTTAATAGGTGGTAAAGATATGTAGTATTAATTAAGATACTGATAAATTAGTTAAAATTATTATTAGCCTAATATTTCACCTACCTGACCGGAAATGATAAGAACAAACACAAATGTTGTCAAGATTCTTGCCCTGGAAATCCTGGTTTAGTTTGGCCAACCACAAATGCCTTTTGTTCCTCAGACAGTGTTTTGCACTCTTCTTCTTGATTTGTTATAACTTTTGGCAGTCTATAATACTCCAAATTTTTTTCCCGATCCAACCAATTAGTACAGTCCAAAACAGGGCAATAGTTGACTATTTTCAGCAGCAATAATCAGCAAAATATGCGAGTTTTGTTTGGTTCAGTGGCATTGTTTACATTCAGTGCCACCAAAATGCAGATCGATGAACATGTCGTGAAAACCCACTATATACTTTTTTTGTCCGTATAGTGGAAGTCAGTGATCACCCAAACAGTTTTCATTTACCCCTTGGTAAGTCATACAGGTTTGGATGGACCTGAGGGAAAGCAAATAGGGACAGTTTTGTTTTTGGTCAACTGTCATGTTAAAGGATTAGTTCACTTCCAGAATGAAAAATTCCTGATAATTTACTCACCCCCATGTCATCCAACATTCTTCCTTCAGTCGAAAAGAAATACAATTTTTTTAAGGAAAACCTTACAGGATTTTTCTACATATAGTGGACTTCAATGGGGATCAATGGGTTGAAGGTCCAAACTGCAGTTTCAGTGGAGCTTCAAAGGGCACTATACAATCTCAGTTGAGAAATATGTCTTTTCTAGCAAAACCATTATCATTTTCTAACATAAATACAAATTTATATACTTTAACCACAAATGCTCACCTTGCACTGCTTTCACCTCACACGCACGCATGACATAGGCAGAAGTATTGACCCAGTGTTTACAAAGCAATTGTGCTAAGAAAGCCAAGCGCCCTTTACAATAAAAAGGTAAAACAACGATTTTGGGCGATTTTGAAGTTGGAGGAGAAAATTAGATTTTTTGCCCTATCCCACCTTTTTTAACTGAAGTACACAGACGAAGAACTAACCACGTGTGACTTTTCCAACGTGATTGCACAATGTGTGAAGATGCGCATGTGCTAGACGAGCATTTGTGGTTAAAAAGTAAATTACTTTTTCTTTTTTTGAAGAAAATGACTGATTGTTTTGCTAGATAAGAACCTTATTCTTTGGCTGGGATCGTGTAGAGCCATTTGGCTACCAATGAAGTCCACTATATGGAGAATATTCCTGGAATGTTTTCCTCAAAAAATGTAATTTCTTTGTTACTGAAAAAAGAAAGACATGAACATCTTGGATGACATGGGGGTGAGTGAATTATTAGGAAATTTTAATTCTGGAAGTAAATGTGTCCTTTAAGCTTTTCTTCTTTAAATGGTAGCTGTGGGGTCAGGTTTGCAGGTTAAGATGTGCCAGTGGCTAATAAAAGTACTTAATAGCATTCTAACAATTGGCTCTTTTATGAATATTTGAGTAGTGTGCTTTAAAATAAAACTGGAATGAGACTGCTTCTTTATTATTCTCTTGCTTTTTTGGGAGACCAATTTCTAGTTTTTCTGTGCGTTTTCTACACAGTTCTCTCACACGCAGACTTACTGAATTATATTTTTTATTTTGTCATAGATTCAGGCTACAATATTGATGTTTGTGTAGTTTTTAGTTAATAGTGTAGTGAATTTCCTTATATCCCAAGTGTATTTTCTTTTCAGTCCTATAAAACCATTTTCATATTTACTTTACTGGTTATTCTTTTTCATATCATTTGCGTATTATACCATTTGCAAATGACAGGTTCATTGATGTAATCGTCCATCTACTGTAAACAGAAAGCAGTTTGTCATTAAGTACGTGTGCGGATGCACATTTCTCCCTGCTGTTTGCATTATCCTTTATGTCTGTGGTCTGTATGCCTTTTCTTAATGTGCACCACAGAAACTCGAGCAGCTCAATCAATACCCGGACTTCAACAACTACCTGATATTTGTGCTCACAAAGCTAAAGACAGAAGGTAAGATGTGCTTGCTACCATTAATTAATTGTATTACATTTGATTTGAGATGTGGCTTATTCAGATTTATGATGATGTGATTTGTTCATTAGGGGTATCTGGAGGAATATGGGTCTCTCTAATTTAATAACCTTGAGTGTGTGTGATAGTCAGTGAATATAACCCTTTAATTTTTATGTAGACACACTGTGGGATGGGGGCAGTGCAAGTAGGTGCAGGAAATTGCCTGTTGTCGGTCTGCGTTGTGGTTTGTTGCAGTTTATGAGGTTTGCCAAGGCAGTTTGTGTAGTATATTAGGAGATAATCTTATATTTCAATTACTAGAAGGAGTGGATCTGATATGATGGGTGGGAGTTGAGTCAAGAAGAGGAGGGTGTTTAGTCTCAGTAGTGTTTTCTGAAGCCACTGCCTGTAGAGCTGCTGTGACTTCAGGTCAGTGGTAATCTGTCAAGTGCACTGGGAGCTTAGCTGCACGGACCTTTTGAATCTATGTCCTCTGTCAAGCCCCAGGTCACAGAGCATGTTTAGAAACAACACTAGTTCATCTATCAGTGTTTCTCTCTCTCTTTTTCCCTGAATTAGCCTGAGGTCCATTTAAAAACAGAAGGTTCTTTATTAAACATCTACCAAACAAGTTCAGAACTCAACAATTAGCCCAGTGTGGGCTGTAGTTTAATTTATTTTAAACAAAGTTTTTTTACATAAAATTTTTTACAACAACATATTAAGTGTCAAAATACTTTCCAGCTGATGTATAGTATAATACAACATAATATAATATAATATTTAATAGCACTAGATCAGTTCAGAGCTCAACAGTAAGATTTTTTTTTTAATTTGGTAAATCTTGGCTGCAGTTTTATTTTTTTATTTTTTATTTTTAAAACTTTTCTGGTATTATTTTTTATTTTAAACTTATTTTTATTGGCATTATATTATATTATGTTATATTATATTTAAAAACAAAATCTTCTTTATTAAGCATCTACCAAACCAATTCAGAGCACAGTAATAATCTTTATAATCTTTTTAATAATCTGTTAATCTTTAATAATCTTTATCTTTATTGTCTTTTTTTTTTTTTGTAGTTTGGGCTGTAGATTTATTTATTTTAATTTGATTTTAATAATTAACTTCAATTTTTCTCAAACAACATACAGTATATTTTTAAGTGTCACAGTAGTTGTCCAGCTTATGTTATTGATAGTATAATAAGTAATATATTATTATAGATCAGTTCAGGGCTAAACAGAGTCAGGGCTAAACAGTAAGATATTATTTTTACATGTGGACTGCAGTTTTTTAATTTAAATTTTTTTTTTAAATAAATATTTTTTTATTAAGCATCTACCTAATTGTTTTCCAGTTGATTTATTTATTTTAAACAAATAATCTTTTACTTTAATTTTTCTCGAATAACGTATGTTTTTTTAAGTGTCAAAATATTTGTCCAGCTTATGTTAATAATAATATAATATGTAATATATTATTATAGATCAGTTCAGGGCTAAACAGTATTTTTTTTTTTTTAATAAATAAATAAATGAATAAATTTATTTATTTATTACTTTTTTAATTTTATTTTTAAACAACATTTTTATTATATTATATTATATTATATTATATTATATTATATTATATTATATTATACTATATTATACTATATTATATTTAAAAACAGAATCTTCTTTATTAAGCATCTACCAAACCAGTTCAGAGCACAGTAATAATCTATATAATAATCTTTATGTTATTGATAATATAATATGTAATATTAATTATTATAGATCAGTTCAGGGCTAAACAGTAAGTTTTTTTTTTTTAATAAATAAATAAATTTATTTATTTATTACTTTTTAATTTTATTTTTAAACAACATTTTTATTGGAGTTATATTATATTTGATATGATTATATTTGATATTATTATATTATAAAAACAGAAAACTCACTTATGAAAATTCATTAAGCATCCCCTAATAAGTTCAAAGCTCAAAAATAAGGATTTGTTTTTCCCTGTGTGGACTGTAGTTTTATTTATTTATAAAAAAAAAAAAAAAAAAATTTGCAAGCAATTAAAGCAATTTTGTAATTGGCAAAATTGTTCTTATATTACATTATTTTATCATATTTAAGGCTGTATGATTTTTTTAATATAGTAAGTATGACATTTTAAATACTTTTGTATTTGTAATCTAATTGTATTTGTATACTTGTAGCATGAACCGCTATTTCTGTTTATCCCTGTGGATTTTTTGATTCGTTCTTTCATTCTTTTAATGCTGTGTCTTGTGCCCAGGGCTGTATTTTCTACCCAGTCTAAAAAGTAAAGCTTCTCATCCTTTTCATTCTCATAGACGAGCCCACTCGGTCTCTCAGTGGTCTCATTTTGAAGAACAATGTTAAGGCCCATTACCAGAACTTCCCGAACGGCGTGTCTGACTTCATCAAAAACGAGTGTCTGCAGAACATTGGAGACTCCTCACCGCTCATTAGAGCCACAGTGGGTGAGTACAGGCCAACAAAGCATTTACTGTCTGGCTTTGAGCCACACCTTTTGCCATCATGACAAACAATATAATGCCTTTGGGGTCTGTGTCTGGCTTTGTGTTGTTGCTTTTGACGTAAGATCATTTATTGACTCTATGTCCGAGAAAACACAGCGTGTCTGAGTTAGTCTTTTGTGATTGTGATTAGACTGTTATGAGGAATGCAGTGCTGTGTTTCTATGGTTACCTGACATCTCTCAAAACACAGCATACAATATATCATTCCTCTTTTTTTGTTTATTTATAGCTTGATTTTTGTGTAGCCAGTTGCTTTTGGCAGTTGGTAATGTGAACTGTGTTTTAGGCTGGTCTGAAAGGTGCATTATTGTGCATATATTTGATTTCCTCAGGTATTCTGATCACAACTATAGCGTCTAAAGGGGAGTTACAGAACTGGCCAGAGCTTCTACCTAAACTCTGTTTACTACTGGACTCAGAGGACTATAACACTTGTGAAGTAAGACACACACACACACACACACACACTTTCTGATGTCCTTTCTCTTCTCTCTCATGTTTCTTCTCATCAATCTCGCATTATCTCGTGTTTCTCTCTGTCTTTGTTCCTCTAAGTGGAGCTGTGAGATGATGGATGTTGCTGACTCATTGTCTAAAACTGTAGTCTAGTTCAAAGCTTCATCATCTAAGGCTTCAGCGGTATAATTGAGTTTTGATGATGTATGTGTATTGAAACATACCTCCACAGGGAGGTTTCACTGCCTTGCATGACGCAAAAGGAATTGACGTCATCAAGTATGCTCACGAATCTGTTCTGCAGGTTTTTTTTATATATATCATTGACTTAGTTGGCTTGTTATTTGGATGTTGGTTTTAATGTTTTGTTGAAGATTTTCAGGTTTTGTAATATCTTAATTCGGGTGATTGTATAATCAATGTAATTACAATTCTTCAAAATTGCTTTCTTTTTATAAAAGTAGTCAAAGCTGACACGGCAATACAGCACAGCCTTATTAAACTGTTACTACAATAATTTTCAAGAGTTTGTGGTCAGTATGACTGATTGTAGCACTGATAATACTAAAAAATAGTTCATTATCCATATTTCATATGTTATTAATTACTCACCCTCACGTCGTTCCAAAACTTTAAGACCTTCATTCATCTTCACAAACACAAATTAAGACACTGATAAAATCTGAGAGCTTTCTGACCCTGCATAGACAGCAACGCAACTGACACGTTCCAGAATGGTAGTAAGGACATTGTTAAAATAGTCCATGTGATTTCTGCGGTTCAATCATAATTTTATGAAGCTATGAGAATACTTTTTGTGCGCAAAGAAAACAAAAATAACGCCTTTATTCACAAATTTCTCTTGGAGAAAGCTCTCGGATTTCATCAAAAATATCTTAATTTGTTTTCTAAAAATGAACAAAGGTCTTGCAGGTTTAGAACGACATGAGGGTGAGTAATTAAAGGAGAAGTCCACTTCCAGAACAAAAACTGACAGATAATGTATTCACCCCTTGTCATCCAAGATGTTCATGTCTTTCTTTTTTCAGCTCTAAGGAAATTGTTTTTTGAGGGAGACATTTTAGGATTTTTTTTCCATATAATGGACTGATATAGTGCCCTGATTTTGAACTTCCAAAATGCAGTTTAAAAGCAGCTTCAAATGATCCCAAATGCGGTTGTAAACGATCCCAGCTGAGGAAGAAATGTCTTATCTAGCGAAACGATTGGTTATTTTCATTAAAAAAAATACAATTTAAATACTTTAAATACTTTTTAATCTCAAATGCTTGTCTTGTCTTGCTGTTTCATAATTCATAATACAGTAAGACAGTTAGGGTATGTCGAAAAACTCATACTTTCTCCCTCAACTTCAGAAATCATTTTGAAATCATCCTACATCGCTGCAGAAGTACCGACCCAGTCTTTGCAAAGTGAACATGCAAAGAAGATCAAACACCGTTAACAAAAAAGCTAAAACAGCGATATAGGACGAGATGGAGATATGAGATTGGACATACCCTAACTGCCATGAACCGAAAAAACAGTTCAGACAGAGTGAGACACGACAAGTGTTTGACATTGCTAGATAAGACCCTTCTTCCTCGCCTGGGATTGTTTACAACCGCATTTGAAAAATCCTGAAATGTTTCCCTCAAAAAACATAATTTCTTTACGGCTGAAGAAAGAAAGACATGAACATCTTGGATGACAAGAGGGTGAGTACATTTTTGTTCTGGAAGTGAACTTCTCCTTTAATGACAGAATTTTCATTTTTGGGTGAACTATTTCTTTAAAATTGTATGATTTGCTCCTCTGATTTGTCTTCTTAAAATGAGGTAATAGTATTGGTAATTCAGAAATAGTGTGTATGTGAATGCACCATATTTTCTATATTTTGCTCTTATAGAATGCTCACAAGCTACAACCGGATCAATCAGTTTCACAAATTTGGAATAATGATGTATGCATCATTCCGTCTTGTAATGTGGGCAAAGGCAACAGGTCCTTAAAATAGCCATTTAATTTCAGAGTGCTGTGTAGTCACTGGAGGCTGTCCAACACTAGTATATTAAGTGTGTGTGCTCTGAAAATGAATGTTTTGTCTTTAGAGCTGAAAAGAAAGAAGAAAGAAAACACTTACCACTGTAAGCACCAATGAGTTTAAAGTGCCCCTATTATGGATTATAAAAGGTTCATATTTTGGTTTTGGGAGTCCTCAACAGCAGGTTGACATGCATGCAAGGTCAAAAAACACTTTCATTGTCTTACAATATGCATTTATTTGCTCAACAACTCCCAAACGATTCGCTCAACAATTCATTTCCTCCTTTGTGTGACGCTAATCTGCGGTGATTGGTCTGACGACCCAGTCTGTTGTGATTGGTCTACTGTGTGCAGTGCATTTCGGAAACAGAACACCCATCACCATTACATTAAACACTGAAAACAGCCATGGTATATGTGTTAGTCCAACACAGAAACGTATTGATAAAGCACTGCCGTTGTACACCAACGTATTGCTCTATTCTTTATCAGAACTCCAAGTAATAACAACAACATTCATTATTTATCAACACATTTCTAGACATTTGCAAGCGAACATGTATTGCTGTCAGCCAGTTAGCCAGAGACCTACGAGCTGCACGGAACAAACACAACGCGCACAACTAAATACGTATTTTTCATGCTACAGAGTACATGAGAGCTACAATTTTAAAGGATTACTCCACTTTCAGAATAACATTTTCCTTGTAAATTTACTCACCTCGATGTCATCCAAGATATTCATGTCTTTCTTCAGTCGCAAAGAAATTAATTTTTTTTGAGGAAAACATTCCAGGATTTTAGGTTAAAAATGCAGTTTCAGTGCACCTTCAAAGGGCTCTAAATGATCCCAGCCGAGGAAGAAGGGTCTTATCTAGCAAAACGATCGCTTATTTTGGTACAAAAATGAATATTTATACACTTTTTAACCACTAAAGCTAGTATTGTCTAGCTCTGCTAATGTGCACTCCGGTTCAAGACAAAGGTATGTCAGAAAACTCCCATCTCATTTTCTCCTCCAATGACGCATACATGTAAAACTCCTTGTGAACTCCATCTGTACTCAAGGCTAAGAAGGTGAAGTCTTGGCATTAGATCAATGCATGTACCCGTGCACACACAAACCTATCTCTGCTTTATCTTTACATAGATTACGTTAGCTTTTTTGCATTTTGAAGGTTTGGCCTGTAAAATAGGGAGTTGTAAACTTTGCATATCCGTTTTCTATGTTCTACAACATTTCAGACAGCATTTTTATTTGGGTTGTGCAGACATACAGGACCATGACCCCTACTGAACACGCTTCTGTCATCTTGAGATGCTGTTGTTATGTACCTGCGTGCAGTAATCGAGTAAATTTTGTTTATTACACCCACACACGTGAACAAAGAGACTGTGAACTCTGAGTGCATGCAGTACAATGCTCTGCCCTGTGTGACTGTGAGACTCTTGCTGAGCAGGCTTGTTAGCACAGATTGAGGTCAGTTATTTTCTACTGTGGAGATCAGATGTGATCACAACTGATCATAGACACGTCAGGAGACACACTTTCAGACTGTCTCGTCCTTTTCCTACATGCACAGTGCCCTTCAGAAGACCCCATTGAAAATCTGAGTGAATGTGTCCAGTTTAAACCTACAAATGAAGTTTTATGATTTTGAAGTGTTGTGACATAAAAATGGAATAGCCATGTAAAATTCTATACTATTTGCAGGATGCTAATCAAATGTAAGTAAATTAATGCCATTTACAGTAAACTGTACAAAAGATTTCCTCATAAAGGAGCATGTTTCAAATACTGAGATACTCAGTTCTCAATTCTGATTTCACACAAATTGCAATTTGATCATATCATTTATGAAAAACATTATCAAATTAGAAAAATAGTGTCATAGTGTATGTATACTTACTTTATTTATTCATTTAATTATTATTAATTTTATTTCTACACATTTCTTTCCAAAAATTGGGGCCAGTGAGAGATGTTTTTAAAGAACTGAATACTTTCACACAGCACGGGTTAACTTGATCAAAAGTGACAGTAAAGACCGAAAAAATAAAAAAAGAACAGCATTTATTTGGAAAAAATAAATATATGTTTCATATTTATGTATATATTCATCAGGGAATCCTGAAAATAGTACAGTAAATTCCAAAAAATGTTTGTTTTAATTTGTAATAACATATCACAATCAAATTTTATGCATATTACATTTCTTGGGGCGTGTGTGGAATGTCACACCCTCTGTCCGTAATGATTGGCAAATCCTCAGACGGCATGTGGTCTGACTACGTAGAATATGCATCTATAATTAGTAGTGTGTGCGTGCCTGAAAATGCAGTTACATCAAAGATACTTATGAGGAAACTCTCACACACCCAGACTATCTTCAAATGGCATGCTGAGTAAGAGAATCATAAGCCAGTCCTCTATAGCCATGAATGTTCACCTCTAGCTCAACCGTTTGAAGCACGCTGAGTGCCGGGCCAGAGCCATCATAAAGAGGAGACTGACCACTCATTGATCAATGAGCAGGATATAAAAAGACTCAATATGGTCACCCTTAGCCTACCTTAGTAATTAATTTACTCTAGAATGTGCATTAACTCTATATGTCTGAAAATGACATTATTTTAGTGTTTAGGCTAAAGAAGAACAACAATGCCGCTTTTAAAATTGTATTGCTTAATTATAATATATGATTGACATAATTGAAATAATTTGTGCAACTAGATGTGCTTGTAGGCCTATTACCTACAAAGAAAATACACGCCTAGGAGCGTTACCACGTTTGAACTGACTTGGCCTGAAGGAACATTGAACAAGGTCATGAGTTTAATTCCGCAGACACATAAGTGGTAACCTAAGCAGCAGACAACCTAGCTGTATGTGTGTGTGTGTGTGTGTGTAAAAGGAAGAAAGCATCCATCCACCGCTGTGATCCTCTGGTTTGGTTGTGGCATGTGGGTCCTCATATTGCTATATGAAGGCTGAGGCAGTTGAGAGACATTTCCAGAATGTAAGGGATGACTTTATTTAGCTTTGGGGCACAGGGTGGTTTTGCTCTGTAATGGGTTTAATGTGCAGGGATGACATGTGCTGTCTTGTTTATATGGGTAAGATGTTCCTAACCTTTGAATCATTGTTTATTGGCTTAAAGTGGCCACAGCCCACACTGGCCAATATATGAGCACACTGGTGCGGAAATACATAGGAGGGTAATAGTAATTACTGATGTGTTTGCTGTACAGCTGGTCTGATCAAAGGTCATTGTTTGTTTTGTTGTGAAAGATTTTTTTTCTGAATGGTGAATGGTTGCTTATTGCTTATTGCTAATCAATGATTGATTGATAGATAGATAGATTAACTATTGTTATATTCTATGTTTTTTTGACCTTGGGAGACTGGAGGCTTCCTCTATTGTTTTCTCTCTAGCTCAAAATGTGCCATCTCCAACCAAGTGCAAGCTGACAGTGGAGACAGTTGCCATAGCGACAGCCGAGCCAGACAGCTCGTTGCCACGGCGCTGTTTGTGCTCGTGACCTGATTAGATTCCTTACAGGTGGAATGTCTGTGAGATCAGGAGGAAGCTCGATGCGTTGGGTGGGTCCCTCTGCTGCAGGGTCTGGCTTTGGTTTTGTTCTCCTTTAGATTCGTTTTTGTTATATATTGTGGCAGTGAATTCTATATTTACATTACATTAACATTTATTCTTTTAGCCAGTGCTTTTGTCCATGGTGACTTGGTAAATAAGAAATGCAAAAAGCAGTTCATCATAAGGCGGTACTAGGAATGTTTCAAACATTGTCCAGAAAAGTTTTTTGTTTGAGATTTGAGCTGTTGAAGATTATCAGGGATTTGGCTGTCCAGTTAATTAAAACTGTTAGTTAGTTGAATGTTTTAGTATTAGTTAAATGAATAGAAACAATGATTCTGTCTGAAGAAATATGAAGCAAACATATGTGAATATATCAGTATTTTTCCAAGTATGTACATTTTTTTTTTTCAAAAGTTGATATTCTGGTCATATTTTTTTCCACAGCAATCTTAAAGGTGAAGTTCACTTCCAGAACAAAAGTTTACAGATAATTTACTCACCCCCTTTGTCATCCAAGATGTTCATGTCTTTCTTTCTTTAGTCATAAAGATATGATGTTTTTGGATGAAAGCATTTCAGGATTTCTCTCCTTATAGTGGATATCTATGGTGCTCCTGAGTTTAAACTTCCAAAATGTAGTTTAAATGCAGCTTCAAAGGGCTTTAAACGATCCCAACCGAGGAAGAAGGGTCTTATCTGGCAAAACGATTGGATTTTATAAAAAAAAATTTTTAAAGTACAGTTCATATACTTTTTAACCTCAAATGCTTGACTGTTCTTGACCGGTTCTTGACTGTTAGGGTATGTCGAAAAACTCCCATCTCATTTCCTCCTTCAACTTCAAAATCGTCCTACATCGCTGTTTTAAATTTTTTTGTAAAGAGTATTTGACCTTTATTGCATGTTCACTTTGTTAACACTGGGTCGGGACTTCTGCAGCAATTTAGGACAATTTTAAAGTTGGAGGAGAAAATGAGATGGAGTTTTTCGACATACCATAACTGTCAAGTGGTTAAAAAGTCCCTTTTTTTAAAAAGAAAATAACCGATCGTTTCGCTAGATAAGACCCGTATGCCTCAGCTGGGATCGTTTAGAGCCCTTTGAAGTTGCATTTAAACTGCATTCTGGAAGTTCAAATTTGGGGGCACCACAGAAGTCCACTATATGGAGAAAAATCCTGAAATGTCTTTCTCAAAAACATAATTTTTTTACAACTGAAGACAGAAAGACATGAACATCTTGGATACCAAGGGGGTGAGTACATTATCTGTAAATGTTTGTTCTGGAAGTGAACTAATCCTTTAACTATTATTAATTTTGTATTTAATCATTTATATGTGTTTTTAATATGTATTATATAATATGTAATTGTTAACAAGGGCTGGAAGTGAAAAATACCTAATTCTTTACCTTCATTTTATAAAGTTTTTTTGCTTTTAACATGTATCTTTTTTACTCCACCTGATTTTTGTTGTTATTTTTTGACCCTGCTGACCCAATGAGCATTTCACTGTCCAGTGGTCAAGTAATTTAGCAATTTCTGTATTGCATTAGTTTTGAATACTTCTTATGTACACTGGCTTTTCAGTGTGAGTTAAATCTCTTTTTTATTATTATTTTTTTTTTTTGGCACCTTTTACCCATAAAAGAAAACCTGCTTAATGATTATGTATAATAATTATGCATAATATATTATAGTATAAGGCTTTATTCATTTCCAGCCCTTGTTGTATATCACTTATAAATGATTAAATACAAAACATGGTTTGGAATTGGTAAAATGTGCTTGGAAAAAATATGACCAGAATATCATCTTGAATAATAATTATGCACGCACTGTAAGCCCTAAAGAACGCTGTTCAGTGAAGCCATATGAACACAAATAAACTGCAGCAGATGTGAATGAATATGAATGCGTGTTGTTAATCTATTCAAAATAATTTAAAATACCAATTTATTATTTTGCGTTACTGACATAAATTTAAAAATGACTGTCACGACAACTGAGTTTTATCAAAAATAGCGGTTTAATCTTTAATCTTACTAATGATACAAAGTTTGTCCATTTGTTATTACTTTTTCTAACTGGTCATTTTTCCTTTGTGCAGTATATAGTTATACAGTGTATTGTTAATAATAATAATGGCATGTGCACTGATAGTTTTCATATTAACTATTATTGTCTATATATGTGTGTTTTGCCATGAGCCTATGAACCTGTTTAGTAGGCTCATAGCCAGACCCCAAAAACCCACTTCTGTGAAGATTTCAGTTATTACCGTGAGCATTTATTTCCTTTGTTTAAGGTGTGGTTTAAATGTTGATTTGTGTCCTTGTACATTGATGTCGGAGTTGACTCTTTTTTTTATGTTTTATGCTTTTCCAGTTACTTAAACATCTCTGCCGTAGCTTCCCCTGCCCCTATTTCTCATGTTCTGCTTTACAGCTTCCCAATTAACCTACAGCTGTTTTTGGCCGTCTGCATTGGATTAAATCTGCATGTCACCCTCAGTGTACACAGTCCATGAGCCAGCTGTGAGCTTGAGGCAACGGCAAAAGTATTCTACTTTATTTTTTCAGCAGCACTGGCTGCCCGTCAAGCCAAAAATAGAGTGTCTGTCAACTGAAGGCCTCAGTGTTACTGTGTGACAGTCATGACTGGTTAGGTCAGTTTGATTGATTGTAACGGAAGCATTCTAGATTAAAAATTTGAGGTTGTTCAGTGAGAAGGGAAAATGTGTATGATTTGTCCGTGATACATTCCTGCTGTGTTTGTCTTTTCAGGGGGCCTTTGGAGCTCTGCAAAAGATCTGTGAGGACTCTGCTGAGATCCTGGACAGTGACATGCTGGACCGCCCACTCAACGTGATGATCCCCAAGTTCCTGCAGTTCTTCAAGCACAGTAGCCCCAAGATAAGGTAAAATAAATCTGCGTTTCCCTAATGGAGTGCAAATGTTTCAAAAAAAACACAAGGAGATGTTACGAGTTCGTAATTAATTCATTTAGACAGGGACTGTCATGATAACAGATTTTCACTTTGTTTTCCTTTTGTGTGTTTTATCTTTTTTGGATAATGAATCACACTCAACAGACAAGTGTAGGGAGATGGAGAGAGAGACTTTCTTGAGACTTTTTCAAATTCCAGAAATACGTCCAACACTGCATCTTGATTTTGTCTGTGTTCTCTTCCAACATGATTTTTGTGTGGCATGCTACATTGTCGCCATATTTTTCCATTTTTAGGATGAGTGGCAACCAGCCTTAAAGGGATCGTTCACCCAAAAATGAAAATTCTGTCATTAATTACTAGGAATCTAACGATATTATCAGTACCGTGATATCGCGATAGAAAAAAAAAGTGACGATATGAAACGATAAGTCTTCCAGGCAAAAAGTGTAGTTTATAAAGTATATTTAAATTTCTTATTCTAACATAAAAGGTCTTTAAAGTTGTGTTTTGGGTCATTATGCTTTGGCAGAGTATCTGTCAAACGAACTAAAACCGAAAGTGCAATATGGCTTAACCCCTTCATCAAGTCTATTTTTGCTGCACGTTTCAAAGCGAAGCTTACCTAAGAAATTAGGAAAGAAGTATGGTAATTTCCTTACTGTAACGTAAAGCAAAAATAATATACTTGTACCTTTTCATTTATTTTGCAGTGCAACTGTTTTAAAATATATGGTTATTACTGTCATTGTTGTCGTTATTATGATTACATTCTAATTTGTTTGGCTTCCTAAAACACCAGTGTAAATGTAATTAGACTGAGTATATCACAAATAAAAAGAGGGTCGAGTCCCCTTTAAAGTTCAGATACATGCATTAAATTTATCCAATTCTTCATTTGTCTTTTTTTTTTTTTTTCTTCCAAATATCGCAATAAATACAGCATTGTGGACTTTTATTATATATTATCGTATCGTAAGATTTTGATATATTTACATCCCTTTTATTTACTCACCCTGTCGTTCCATTCATCTTCGGAGCACAATTTTTTGATGAAATCGGAGAGCTTTCTGACCCTGAATTCACTTGACACATTCAAGGCTTAGAAAAGTATTTGTGTTCTGAAGATGAATGAAGGTCTTACGGGTTTGGAACGACATGAGGGTGGGTAATTAATGTCAGAATTTTCATTTTTGGGTGAACTATCCCTTTAAGATGCAATACCACCAGTTTGGCTGCCAACCAAATCCGTCCAGTCATCCAGTTACTAGTGCTAGACTGTTTATTTTTTAAATATCATTGCTATTGTCAATACCAGTAATACAAATTTAGTACTACTACAACTTGTTAAGCAGTTGTTTAGACTTGGTTGATATATGTACTGTGCTTTTTGTCTGTTGTAGGTCTCATGCCATTGCCTGTGTGAACCAGTTCATCATCAGCAGAACACAGGCCCTGATGCTGCACATAGATCCTTTCATTGAGGTACCGCCTACAAAACCAGCTACATTCACCCAAAAATGAGGATTCCGTTATAATATATTGACCCTCATTATTCCAGATTCCAAGTTGTATCATTATTTAGTTCTAAGCTGTGAGTGTTTTTTATATGTATCCTTGTGTGTTTGTGCCGCAGAACCTGTTTGCACTGGCAGGTGATGAGGAGCCCGAAGTGAGGAAGAATGTGTGCAGAGCTTTAGTCATGCTTTTGGAAGTCAGATTAGACCGTCTCCTTCCTCACATGCACAACATCATCGAGGTTAGATCACGCCTTCTGCAACCACTCATAAAACGTAATATAACTCGATTTCATGATGTGAAGTGAGAATCTTGACCTTGAATTATAACTGTCTTCTGTAACTTAGTGAATGTTTTTTTGATAAATTTGCTAAGAAAATCACAGAAAGTCAAAGTGAAGCAACAGCAGCCTCTTGTGGTCTTTCTTTAACTAGTCTGGTAATAGTAGAATCAATAGGCCTTATACATGAAACACAAGCATTATTTTTTTGGTAAAAATTACAATTTCTGAACAGTTTACATAAAAATACACTTTGTTCAAGTCCCAGTGTATTTATACTCGCATCCCTTTTCTGTTTTTCAGTACATGTTACAGAGGACACAAGATCAGGATGAAAACGTCGCTCTGGAGGCCTGTGAATTTTGGCTCACACTCGCCGAGCAGCCTGTGTGTAAGGAGGTTCTGTGTGGACACCTGCCCAAGTGAGTATATGTACATACACAGCGTCCTCTTGATTAAAAACCCCCTGTCAACTCATGTACATGCATCTTATTATAGTGTAGTTTAGTATGGGTTTAGTTTAAATGATGAAAGATAAGTCATGAGTTTTTTTTTTTCTGTCACAGATTGACACCAGTTCTTGTGAATGGAATGAAATACTCTGAGATTGACATAATCCTGTTGAAGGTCAGTTTCTCTCTCTGGTTCGGAAGATTCTTTTTGATACTTTTTCATATGCCGTCCTAAACATAAAAAGTAAAAAAAAAAAAAAAACATAAAACAGACTAAATAAAACACCTGTGATTTGCCATTGAGTTAATACACACAGCAACGTGATTTGGTTACGGTTCTCGACCGCATTTAAAAAAATAAACCACATTGTCTATTGGTTTAGATGAGTTTACATGTGATTTGTTTACATTTGTCATATACAAATTAACAGCCTTTTATCTCCCATATCTCAGCCTGTCTGTTAAAACTGAGTTATTAAGTACCTGTTTAGCTAAATAAATACAGAAAGTGTTTATCAAGAATATGTATTTTATATTAATTTTGAAAGACTGTAATTACCTATTAGTGCTTGAAGGGGACATCAGATGCAAAAGTCACACTTACGTGGTGTTTGCATATAAATGTGTCTTAGCAGTGTGTGGACACAAACACCCTGCAATGATAAAAATCCATTTACTCCTTCTTTTAATTCTCAAAAAACCTAAACCGTCTACATTATCAAGTCGTTTTGATTTTCTGAGCAGTATGATGTCATATTGCCCAGGCCCCGCCCACAACCACTGACATACTGTCCTGTCTTAGCATATTTCTACCCTCTGCCAGTTGTACGCTGCCCACCTTTTTCTCCATGTTTGAGGAGCTGTAGCATAAGCAATGTCTTGAACGCAGTGCAGGTGTTTTATAGTTGGATGAAAAGTGAACACAAGTCTTCATTTTCTCCCGACATTAACGTGCCACCAAATACACAAAAAATGGAGGAGAGGGGTGAAATGAGCAAATAGCTCATTATCATTTAAAAAGACATGCACCGAAACGGGACACTGTGAACAGAGCTGATCTTGACAAGGTAAAAGGGGCGTTATTTGACACCTCTGATTAATTTTAACGAAAGTGTGATGCAGACTTTTCATAAAGACCCTAAAGAATCATAGCAACTTGTAGAAAAAAAGGGCATCCAGTATCCCCTTTAAAAAAATTGTAGGTTTAGGCCAAATAAAAGAATACTTGATGATTTCCAGGGTGATGTTGAGGAAGATGAAGCAATCCCAGACAACGAGCAGGACATTCGCCCAAGGTTCCATCGCTCACGCACTGTGGCACAACAACACGAGGGGGGAGACTCCATTGAGGAAGAGGAGGATGATGAAGATGATTTGGATGACGATGAAACTATCTCAGATTGGAACCTGAGTAAGCAACGGTGTAGTTTAAAAATGACACATGCTCAGCCAAGTTCTTGTCTTACATCGTACATCAAAACGTTTGCTTTTGTCTTCATTATATTTTCTCTGATGTGTGTAGGGAAATGTTCTGCAGCTGCACTAGATGTCCTGGCGAATGTTTTCAGAGATGATTTGCTGTTGCATATTCTTCCTTTACTGAAAGAACTACTGTTCCATCCAGAGTGGCTCATTAAAGAGTCTGGCATACTTGTACTGGGAGCCATTGCTGAAGGTATTTACAAATTTCTCATGAATGTATTAAATATTTCACTCATTGCATAAGCATTAGCATTTAAAAAGAGAACCTTGGACTTATCTTCACATCTTCACAAGATTTTTCATCTTAGTCTCTTACGTTCACCAAGGTTGGATTTACTTTTGATCATAAATACATAGAAACAGTAATATAAAAAAAAACTGATGAAAATAAAATAAATGAAAATAGTTGAAAATAAATGTTTTCTATTTTAAAACAGTTTGGCTGATTAATATATTTGTGAAAACCATGAAAAAAAAATCAGGGTTCTTTAAATATGAAGTTCATAAGAACAGTATTTATTTGAAACCGAAATCAATTTTAAATGCCTTTACTATCATGTTTAATATATTTAGTACATCTTTTCTGAATAAAATGTTATTTTTTTCTTGTTTTTCAAAATACAGTTATGTCTTAAAGGAACTGGTTAACACTTTAGTGTTTGTGTATCACATTTTACACATAAATGTCTTTTTATTATTTTTGTAGTGACAAGTATTTTCTTTCTTTGCTTTAGGCTGCATGCAGGGGATGATCCCCTACTTGCCAGAGTTGATTCCTCATCTGGTACAGTGTTTGTCTGATAAGAAGGCACTGGTTCGATCCATCACTTGCTGGACTCTCAGCCGCTACGCACACTGGGTTGTTAGCCAGCCACCCGACATCTACCTCAAACCACTCATGACTGAACTGCTAAAACGGATACTTGACAGCAACAAACGTGTCCAAGAGGCCGCCTGCAGGTGAGCATGCTTGAAGCATACATATATGCGTGGCATCTTGATTCAAGACCATTTTGTTACTTGAGATGTCTTTTTAGCTTTCCTTCAACTCTTTTAAATCTCTGACTCTAACTTTTCCTCCCACAGTGCCTTTGCTACCCTCGAAGAGGAGGCTTGCACTGAGCTGGTGCCGTACCTTGCTTATATTTTGGACACGTTGGTCTTTGCTTTCAGTAAATACCAGCACAAAAACCTTCTCATCCTTTATGATGCCATTGGGACTCTGGCTGACTCTGTGGGCCACCATCTCAACAAACCAGTAATTGCACAAATACACACAAGCACCCTTGTGTGTCTGGCATCTTTATGTTTCAAACCTATACATTAGAGGTAGAATGTTACAGGCAAACACACACTGAACTACCATGCTACCTAGTACTTTAAAGCAGTATTCTAACTGATATTAAACCTCATGGAAACTCATGGATATTTATTAGGGATGTAACGATATTTTCAGTGATACTATTGTGGTCACATGATGATATGAAACGATATAGGTCTTCCAGGCAATAAGAGTCGATTTAAAAAAAGTATATATATATATTTTAACATAAAAGGTCTTTAAAGTTGTGTTTTGGGCCATTATGAAAAAGAACAAAAATCGAAAGCACAATATGGCTTAATCTTTTCATTAAAGTCGCTGCACATTTCAAAGTGAAGCGCGCACTTCGATCAGTTCGTAAATGCTCTACTGCCGTCTCCGTCAAAATAGAAGCTTAAAAGTGCAGTATGAATTGCTGACAGCGGTTTAAATGGGTAACGTTACTGCAGTCCAAATGAAATATTCATTTTAATTTATTTTACAGTGCACTTGTTATACAATATATGTCATAGGAATAACAAATGTACAAATTTTAAAGACTCTTTTAAAGTCTTCATTTGTTTTTGTTTTTGTTTTTTCTTTTTTTAAATATTGCAATAAATATCGTATTGTGGACTTCATATTGCGACTTTATTGTATTGTGAGATTTAAATGTCGTTGCATCCCTAATATTTACTGTAAACAGAAAAATCCCAGCTCAGAAACACACAAATATTTGGTCATTTTAATTACAATTACCTTTTTGAAATAGGTTAAAGCATTTACAAAATTAAAAAATAACATAATTCTAAATCCAGTATATCTCTTTGTCTGCCATATTGTTTTGTTTGTTTGTTTGTTTTTTAGTAACTGACTGTGTATGTCTAATAAACACATAAATGACTATTGTACATGTGTGCTCTGTGTGCAGGAATATATTCAGATGCTGATGCCTCCATTAATTCAAAAATGGAACCAGCTAAAAGATGAAGATAAAGATCTCTTTCCCTTACTGGAGGTAGTTATCTAACATTTCATTTATATAAATACGGTTCAAAAATCTGGGGTCAGTATGTTTTTTTTGTTGTTTTTTTTAATACTTTCAGTCAGCAAGGACACTTTAAGTAACAGTAAACACATTTATGATGTTATAAAACATATTTCGAATAAATGCTGCTCTTTTCAAAATTCTATTCATCAAAGAATCCTGAAAAATCCTGTATCCACTTTCAAAAAAAAATCTTTTTCCAAACTTTTGAACAACAATATGTATGTATGCACAAATAAAACCAGCAGAGCAAAACATTACATTAGCAGATGTCACAGGAAATTGTTCTGAACCCAGCTTTTTGATCTATTTACCTGATTATGACTTGACAAGCAAGATCTCCATTATCTTTCTATGCTGTTTCCACTTTCAGTGTCTCTCGTCTGTGGCCACCGCCCTGCAGAGCGGCTTCCTCCCATACTGTGAACCTGTCTATCAGCGCTGTGTCAACCTGGTCCAGAAAACTCTTGCCCAGGCTGTGGTGAGAAGCCACACAAATACACACACACACCCACTCATCTCTCTACAATTCTGTCAGGTTAAGGAAAATACTAGAATGTGGAAAATGTTGAATCAAAACACAGATTATTTTTCCATCATGGTGAATATCACACAATCTCTTTCTCTGTCTCACAGCTCCACCAGACTCAGCCTGAGTTTTATGAAGCTCCTGATAAAGACTTCATGATTGTGGCTCTGGATCTGCTCAGTGGATTAGCAGAGGGTCTTGGAGGGAACATTGAACAGCTGGTTGCCCGTAGCAACATTCTCACTCTCATGTACCAGTGCATGCAGGTAATTTTAAAGCATAGCCAGGCACTGTAGCACCGATGTTTAACCTTATATAATATGTTCTATTTTAATACATTTTAAAATGTAATAGATTGCTGTGATGGAAAACATGATCCTTCAGAAATCACTCTATTATGCTGGTTTGGTGCTCAAGAAACGTTTCTTATTACTTATTACCGCTGGATGTTTGTGTCAACTTGAGTGCACAGTAAATGCTAGCTGCAGCTGTTTGCCACTGTATCTAGGTAACGACTGATATGAAGTAGAAAACATCTTCTCTGTATAATGTATTTGTCCCTCTGGATTTACCATCTAATATTTACATGCACAGAACCACATTTGCATGTGCCTGCTGCAGATGAATTGCAAGAGACGCAAATAATGCAAACAGTTTATTTGTGGACGAGCAGCTATGAGAAATGTAATGTGATAATTCAAATCTTTTGATGGTTGTATTTTGTCAGGATAAAATGCCAGAGGTCCGGCAGAGTTCTTTTGCTCTGTTGGGAGATCTGACCAAAGCCTGCTTCCAGCATGTCAAACCTTGCATTGGTATGCGGTTAAACATATTCAGTGACACTTTCTCAGTATCCATCTCTGTTTACTTTCAGGCACTCAAGCTTATGTTCGTTTTTTTGTGCTAATCTCTCTTCTCTAGCTAACTTCATGCCTATCTTGGGCACAAACCTGAACCCTGAATTGATATCAGTCTGCAACAATGCAACATGGGCCATTGGAGAAATATCCATTCAAATGGGTAAGTGTTTCCTCGTCATCTTGAGAAAACTTTACCCTCTAACAATAGCACTCTCTATTCTATTTCTATTCTATCTGCTTGTTTTCTTTTATTATACATAAAACTTTCGACCCTCTAACACTAGCACACTCTATTCTATTTCAATTCTATCTACTTGTTTTCTTTTATTATACATACAATTTTTGTCTCTTGAACATTAGCACACTCTATTCTGTTTCTATTTTATCTACTTGTTTTCTTTTATTACATTACATTTTGTTTGACCCTTTAACACCAGCACACTCTATTCTATTTCAATTCTATCTACTTGTTTGCTGTAACTATATATACAATTATTGACCCTCTAACACTAGCAGACTCTATTCTATTTCAATTCTGTGTACTTGTTTTCTTTTATTATACATACAATTTTTGTCTCTCGAACATTAGCACACTCTATTCTGTTTCTATTTTATCTACTTGTTTTCTTTTATTACATTACAATTTGTTTGACCCTCTAACTCTAGCACACTCTATTCTATTTCTATTACATCTACTTGTTTTCATTTATTGTATATACAATTTTTGACCCTCGAACACTAGCACTTACTATTCTATTCTTGTTTTCTTTTATTATATATAAAAATATTGACCCCCTAACACTAGCACACTCTATTCTATTTCAATTCTATCTACTTTTCTTTTATTTTACATAAAACTTTCGACCCTCTAACACTAGCACACTCTATTCTATTTCAATTCTATCTACTTGTTTTCTTTTATTATATTACATTTTGTTTGACCCTAACAGCAGCACACTCTATTCTATTTCAATTCTGCTTGTTTTCTTTTATTATATATAAAAATATTTACCCCCTAACACTAGCACACTCTATTCTATTTCGATTCTACTTGTTTTATTTTATTATATCTAAAAAAATATTGACCCCCCCTTACACTAGCACACGCTATTCTATTTCAATTTGATCTACTTGTTTTATTACACATAGAAATACTGACCCTCTAACTCTAGCACACTCTATTCTATTTCTATTACATCTGCTTGTTTTCTTTTATTGTATATAAAATGTTTGACCCTCGAACACTAGCACTCTCTATTCTATTTCAATTCTATCTGCTTGTTTTCTTTTATTATATATAAAAATATTGACCCCAACACTAGCACACTCTATTCTATTTCAATTCTACTTGTTTTCTTTTATTATACATAAAATGTTTGACCTTTAAACATTAGCACACTCTATTCTATTTATATTCTATCTACTTGTTTACTTTTATTATATATAGAAATAATGACCCTCTAACACTATCACTCTCTATTCTATTTCTATTCTGTCTGCTTCTTTTCTTTTATTATATATAGAAATATTGACCCTCTAACGCTAGCACTCTCTATTCTATTCTATTTCTATTCTATCTACTTCTTTTCTTTTATTATATATAAAATTTTTAACCCTCTAACACTAGCACACTGTTCTATTTCTATTTTATCTACTTTTCTTTTATTATACATATTATTTTTGACCCTCTATCACTAGCACATTCTATTCTATTTCTATTCTTTCTACTTGTTTTCTTTTTATTAATGATAAAAAATACAATAAGAACTAGCTCTCTTTCTATTCTGTCTACTTTTTATTCTTTTTTTATTATAAAAAACTTCCTACATGTACTGCGTTAGAATAACCGTCAGACTTATTGTTGCAGATATTGTTGCTTTTTTGTTGGTTTGATTGCTTCTGTTACCCTCATTTGGGGTAATAGAAGTCGCTTTTGATAAAAGCCTCTGCTAAATGATTAAATGTAAATGTAATAAGTCTCAATAATTTCATCATACCTTTAAGGATAACTTATCTCTCTGCTCAGGTTCTGAGATGCAGCCGTATGTTCAGATGGTTTTACAGCAGCTTGTGGAGATCATAAACAGACCCAACACTCCCAAGACACTTCTGGAGAATACAGGTACCATCTGAGGGGTGCTAGACCAGGCTGACCCCTCACAAGAGGTCTCCACCCTCTCCTTTTCCCAAACTCTCCCTATCCCCATTCCGCAGTGCTTATTAATCTCCATTCAAACTCCAGGAAGTGGACCTTACAAGGTTTGATAAAGGTTTTAGAATACTTGATGTGAAAATCTTTACCAGTGCACAGTATTCTGGGTAACTGGGTTGTGAATAAGAATAGGAGCAATGTTATGCTCATTTGTTTTATATACAAAGTCAGCTGAGTTCCCTCAGCATATCATTGTTTCAAATACGACAATAACAGACCTTGTAACAGTCCAGCCGTGGTACTGACTGAAGTGGATTAATAAAACAGTGAGTTCCAATGTTAGCAAGTAGATCACTGTAATGAGGTTACAAGAATCAGTCAGTGAGATGTTACAAACAATGATGAATGTAAACCAACCTTGAGAGGAGTATTAAAACCTGCTGTCTTTGATTTGAATATTGTTACTTGAAGATTTGAACCTTAAATAGTCTTTTTTCCAAGTTAATTCAAAGAAAACGTCAGATTTAAATCTGTTTTGTGGTGATTAGATGAATGTATAGCACCTGTACCTCGCAAATTATTTCCTAGTTACACTCCACTCTGATTGCACTGATCGAATTGAAGCTCTAGCCTGAGCCGTAATGGCTGCCGACATTGATTATTATTTTTATTTTTTATTTATTAGTTTTTTTTTTTTAAATGAGGGTGAAGTGTAACGCTCCTAACATACTCCCACAGAAACAAAGGGTACCTGTAGATGTGTTCCTGTTTGTCGATTTATTTCTGTTGTTTTAGTTACTTTTCTTTTTCAATGTGAATGCATATCTGCCAATAGATGTTGAATGTTGTTTAGTTAAGGACGGCTAACGTTTGATGCAGGATTGCTGATGTCTTGATTATTCACGATGAAACATGGAAATTACATGAAATTACTTAATTAATCATGATTATTTAAGTGTTTTTTAATAACTATGAACAAGCATGTGGCATAGACAAATCCATACTGACCATTTTAGTCAGTTTTAAATGTGAATCTTTTAACACACTACTGTTCAATAGATTGGGGTCAGTGAGATTTACATTTTTTTTTTTAACATTAAATCGATCAAAAGTAACAGTAAAGACTTTTCTGTCTGTCAAACGTAAAAAAAAAATATTAAGCATAATAAGAGATTTCCAAAGGATCATGTGACACTGAAGACTGGAGTAATGGCTACTGAAAATTCAGCTTTGCCATCACAGGAATAAATGACATTTTAAAATTAAAAAAATTTAATAATCTCGAACAATATTACTGTTTTTACTGTATTTTTGATCAAGTAAAGCAAGATTTTGAAAAATCTTATCGACCTCAACGTTTGAACGGTAGTGTATCTCTTCTTTACGGTGCAGGTTTTACATCATTAATGTTACGATGTTGAGTTTACGTTCAATTAGTGAGTATTTGATCAACTATTTAATTACCGATTAATGCAGTAACGGTGAACAGTGCTTAAGTGTGTTTCAGATACTTTGAATCAGCCCATCCTGCACTGAACTGCGTTCTCTAATGAGCCAATCATCTGCTTTCTGCATGTCTCATTGGACTGTTCATAAATGCCTGTCTTTAATGAGAATGTTGCATAGTTTTGTGTCTCTTAAACTTAGGTCTCCCTCCTCTGTGCCTCTTAAGATCCTGGTGGAATCTAGTCCTCTCCATGTAGTTCGCTTGGCGTAATATGCATTTCTTAAAGAAACAAAAGAGACAGAAAGACAAGACAAGACTTTTCTGTTCTACTGAAGAAATTTTTGTGAGTTTAAGGGAGAAAATCTTAGAAAACAAGATTGTTTTGTGTAGCCTTCAATCTGTAATACAGGGATTTGGGGGAAGAGACGCATGCAATTATATTGCGGTCATATACAAACGTCACTTTGTACAAACAACGTTAAAGTTTCTCAGTAACTCTGAGCTGTAGAGAAGCCGTGTTTTCTAAGACTCCTCCCTTAAACGAGATCTATGTTTTTTTAGTGTCATATTTTACATTTGACCCTGTAGTCTGGGGCTGTGAAGAGCACTAGTGAAATCTTGTGTTTATTCTCATACACAGATTCTGTTGAGTTCTGTTTCTGAGTTGTCTGTTTGTTTGTTTGTTTGTTTCTTTTTGTTTTCTCCTCCCCCCCTCATTCGCTCATGTCTTGGTTGGCGTTTGGTGCTGTATAACCGTGATTGCGTTACCTTAGCAATAACAATTGGTCGTCTTGGTTACGTTTGTCCTCAAGAGGTGGCACCCATGCTACAGCAGTTTATAAGACCCTGGTGTGTATTATTCAATCTTTTATTTCATTCATTTCCTCTTTCTGTCTATCTTCTGGCTTTTCTCCCTATAGTTCTCTCTCTTTCTTTCTCTCACTCGCTCAGTCAGTCTCTCTCCGAACCTTGTCCCAGTGTTCTTGAAAAGGCTCCCGCTTTTCTTTAAAATATAGAAAAGTCCAGGATTTTGTCAACAAAGCATACAATTCACCAGCTCAGTATATTCACATTTTCTTGCGAAAAAGACAAGAAGACATGCTAGGAGGCCTATTCAAGACATCTGAGAGAAGGTATCCCTCTCTTTCTCTCTGCCTTTCTCTCTGTTCTGTATGATTCAGTCTAAATCATTGCCAACCATGTGACTAACCCTGTCCCTCTAGGTCTTGTCGTTTAATTTGCCTCAGTAGCACCTTCATGTATTCTCAATTGATTTATTTCAGTTTTCACTTCTGTTTTCGTCTTTTATTGTCGCTATCTAACTACTAATTGAGTGCATGGGGTAATATCCAAATGCTTGCTGGTTTCAGGAAACGGAAGCGCTAGTTAAACGGATAAAAAGAAGACGAATGGAAAGCTTTTTTTAAAAAAGCATTTCTCCTCCCCATTAGATGTGGAGTCTTTTAGCTGCATGATTTATCCCAGAATGCCTGCCCCAAAATTTGCACTAGTTTAACTCTATGAACGTGCAGCTGACAGAATACATGGTGCTATATAGACATTGTATTTGTCTTATAAAGGAGGATAAAGATCTTATAAACATTCATAATTACAAAAGGAGGTAGATGCATATGATTAAGAACCAATAATATTAACAATAAATGATTAGTATGGGTTTGTGAGGAAATACTGCAACAAATTGCTCTTCAGGTAAACCCAAACACAGTTTTTTGGTTTCAACAAGAGAATGATTTATTCATAAAGAAGATACAAATTTGAGTTTCTCGATTGACCAATTTCAGTGATTTTAAACCGTTTGCTAGTCCCAAGGTGCTCTGAGGTGGTAGTCATGATATTGTGTTGATTATGTGTGAATCCACATGCAAACTAACCGCACAGGCTTGTTATTTGAAAACTGGTTCTTCCCTTCACTAGGTGCACCTCTCTTCGCAATATAAGAGACAATGAAGAAAAAGACTCTGCGTTCAGAGGAATCTGCACCATGATCACGGTCAACCCTGGTGGTGTGGTGCAGGTACGGCACGTTATTCTCACTGATGTCTCTCGGAGTGCTTGGACAGTTGAAAATGATCCTCTTTGTTTTCTTTACCACCCCCTTCAGGACTTTATATTTTTCTGTGATGCTGTAGCATCCTGGATGAACCCAAAAGATGATCTTCGAGAAATGTTCTATAAGGTAGAGCGCTGTAAATGTTTCATGCCAGTCTGTGAGTTGGGAAAAACCTTCAAGATGATTGGAAGTGCATGCTCTATACTTAAATGTGTGTTCCCTGTTAGATCTTGCATGGGTTTAAGAACCAGGTTGGAGACGAGAATTGGAGACGCTTCTCTGACCAGTTTCCCCTTCCACTCAAAGAGAGACTTGCAGCCTTCTATGGGGTGTAGATGTTACCTGATTGAAGAGGTACATTTGCACACTACATTTTCAAGATGAACACTAGTAATGTTTTAGAAAAAATACTTAAATGTCTTAATTGAACTGTGGCCTAATCCTGGGTTAGGCTAA
>JAHKKF010536975.1:30036-85466 GCA_019740295.1 Labeo calbasu
AAAGTTTTTTTTATATTTCTTATATAAAAGCAAATGTAACAAAGTAACATGCAAACTATATATTAATATTATTGTTCAGAGGTTTATGACCAGGAAGATTTTTTTTATTCTCACCAAGGCTGCATTTATTTGGTCAAAAATACAGTAAAAATGGTAATATTGTGAAATATTATTACAAATTAAAAATCTTATATTTGAATATGTTTAAAAATTTAATTTTGTGTTGTGATGTCAAAGCTGAATTTTCAGCAAGCATTACTCCAGTCTTGAGTGTCACATGATCTTCAGAAATCATTGTAATATTTGGTGCTTAAGATAAATTTTTTTTATTACTGTTACTACCGGTTTCAGAGAAATTTTTGAATGTATTAACATTAGTAATTTGGTACCATGGACAAACTTTTAGTGTTGGTTTGCTAATGTTAAAGGGAACCCCGGGTATTAAGACTTGTATGGCTTATTATAATGTAAAATTTTCAGTCTCCTACTGAAATATGTAGTAGAAAACACATGAAAGATTTATGCTATTTAAAACACCATATTGTTTTGTACATATTTTTAACTATGGGGGGGCACCATTATTTCGATGACGTGAAATGGTTGCGCTCTGTGAGCTACTGGTACTACCTGTTGCTTTTTTCACCGCAACACAACTTGGAAAATAAAATACTGATACGATGACCACAGCTACTGAAAGACCTTTCAGGTGGCGATGGATAGAAGCATAATTTGATAACCATTGATTTTTCCCCACAAGGAGTCTAAATGCCCCCGGATATCAAGTGAAATCCATGCCGAGAAACTCCAGTGGCTGTGTCATCATGACAAGCGTCGGCATGATTACATCCTGCCAGGATGGCATCTAGTGTTTCTTGTCTCTGCCATTTTTAAGCCTCAAAGACATCAGGGCTAAAGTGGAGAAAAGTTTTATTCTTCCACAGACATCTTCCCATTCTTTCTCCTCTCCTGATCGCTAGGAAAAGCAGTGAAGACTTACATCACTACTCTTGTTGCCTTTCGACTTAAAATTGCTACCAAAAGCCGCACAATGTGGCATCGTATCAGCATTTTCATTTTTGAGTTGTGCTGCAGTACAAATAGCAACAGGTAGCGCCAGTAGCTCACCGAGTGCAAACATTTAACGTCATCGAAATAATGGCACCCCCCATAGTCCAAAATATGTATAAAACTATTTGGATTTTTAAATAATGTAAATCTTTCACGTGTTTTCCACTACGTATTTCAGTAAGAAACATAATTTATGTAATATTAAGCCATACAAGTCTTAATACCCAGGGTTCTCTATACTTATTTAAAAAAAAGAAGTTGTATAAACATGAACCCAGATTCATAAATGAACCTTGAATGGCCATAATTATAATACGTTACCAATATCTACTAATGCTGTACATATAACATGATTCTAATTCGATCTCTTTCTTTCTTGTTCTGCAGCCTATTCACTACGGGAGAGGATGGGAACCTCTGATACCCAGGGCATGTTGCCCTTTACCTGGGGGGAAGGGTGGTCTAACAGGGGTGGGAGCCACACGGCCCACTGGCCCCCTGTAGACGGGGTGGGAGGGAAGTGTTAGCTGAGGCGCTAGTCGACGACACCTCGCCAAGCCAAACCAAAATAGGGAGGAAAGCTTTTTCATCATGTCATAACAATCAGCCACAAGGGCAAAAAAACAAAATACATTGTTAGCATTCATTCACCAGGACACTTAGTGTAACATCCAGGGGCTAAAAAAAAACAAAAAAAAAACAACAACAACAGTGACGCAAAGGTATGTGTAAACTCTGTAGTGTTGCACTCCTGACATAGGAAAGTGCCTGGAGACAAGTTCTGAAAAACAGGTTTCGTTTATTTTCTGGACTGTATCATTTAGAGGGGTGGGTGTGACGTAAATCTCATCTGGACGCAAAGCAGAAGTCCTATGCATGGGGTGATGTAGGGTATAGCTCGACTGCATGAAAGTGTGCAGACCGTGTTTTGTGTGCCAGCTATGCACAGCATTAGACGGTAAACACTTAAAGACAGTAAACGTTAAAAACGTACCATATTTTGGGGGCTCCGTCTAAAAGGTAACACAGCGTAACTAGAAATGCAAGTCCTCTCATATCATCGATAGCGAAGGGTTTGCATCTTTGCAAATGTTTTGCAAAGATTAAGGAATACAAGTCTGAATGACTGCGTAACTTTATTTTTACTTTTTTCTAAATTCGTCTTGGTAAATTACGTTAGCATGCGCAAAGCGAGAGGAAAGACTCCATATTATCACAGTGAAGATGTTCGAACAGTATCGCTCTGTACGAGGCTTTAATGTTCCTGAGTCTCACTTTCCGATATCCAGCGTGGCTTGACATGGATCCAAACTAGTGAACCCTAAACACACATTTTGTTCGTTTTTGAGACATCAGCGATTTCTTTTTTGCTTAGTTTGCTCAGAGCATGATTTTGAAGATGCTTGTGATATCTTTTTTGACTGATCGGGTTAATCTGGATGTTTAGTTGTTTGATTTGTGCATGTTGGTGGCCCAATGAGCAATCTGTTTTTCTAGCACCCCTCATACAGACTAGTTTTAATAATGTGTTTTTTTCCACACATACACAATAGGTGACGTGTTTTCCATCCGCATATTGCTTTCGTGACTCTTTAATTTAGTTCCGTTACCTTCTGCATGAAGTTTAAAAACGTCCCATGCTGTGTTGTGTATAATCCTGGACAGTTCAGTGCTTGTGGAGGCAGTATTTGTGTCCCTCGTGTGAATAGTAGCAAGCCTTAAAATGCCCAAATGTATCCCAGAGTGTGAGGATTTAGGTATTACAAACTTTTCGTTCATGCTCATCTGGAAGCATGTGAAATGGTTCTTTGAAGTATAAGCTAAGTTCTGGACCATAAAGGATGTTAGCATTTTAGATCTGAACACTATGGGATACTGTCAGGTGTTTGTGAGTCTGTGTTGTGCTGGTGTATTTCTGCAAAGTCTTTTTATTTTCTTCAGTTTGTCTGTCACATTCCAGCTGTTTTACATTTGTAACCAATAAGAGAGGTCGGAGATATATCTGGCTGAAAAAAATGAAAAGAACAAACAAAGAAACAAGATGTAGGCAGATATTATGAATGTTAAGTGTGTTGTCTTACACTTATGAATGCTGCTATGTGTTGTAATTTTCTACTTGAATATTTTATGTTGTAGAGACCTCAGGAGGTATGTTTACTGTTAATGTTTTTTTCTTTGCTGTTTTAATTTTTTATGTATGCCTTTCCCTGCTGTTCAGGCTCCCATGTTTCATAATAATAATAATAATATAGCAATTCACTGTAATTCATTCAGCTGCTGGTGAATATCCTTTCTAACGGGCATATTTTTGTCACTATGTCTCCTCGTAAAAGAATGTAAAACTTTTTTTTTTTTAATTAAGAGGAGATATCCGATAATAGGATATTTCATGTGGGGTTAAAATGGAAGTAACTGGCCCTTATGTATGTGAACATTTATTTATGAAATATAAATGCAGTATATACTGTAACGCCTTGAAGTTAAACTTGAGTTTTTTGGGGGGTGGGGGTATAAATACGGCCACGAGACTTGGAGGTTGCACAGTAATGGATCTAATGGTTTTACTTTTTTAATAGTTTTAATTTTTTGTCTTGTTTTCTTTTTGAGAAGTACAAAGTGTAAAAAAAACTAAATGTTGTGTCCCTACCCCAGACTGCACCAACTGCTGTATAGTTCTATGTGTGGAATTTAAGATAATGTAATAATGAAGTCAAACTTTGCTCAAAAGCTCCCTTTTCTGGTCCGAGAGCAGTTTAATTTATAGTGATTTTTATTTTATAATCTGATTTTGAAGAAAGATTAAAATATAGAAAGTAATCATTTTTAGGGGCCACCAAATATTTTGGATCATGCAAAGAATATATATTGTACTGTAGAAATTTTGTAATGATATTTGTATGACATTGTTATGGACGTGAGTTTGTTTCACTGCTTGGATCTGTGCATTGATAAGAATAAACACTTTTCAAAAATCACTGATTACTTTGTCTATTGCATTTCAAAGGTATAAAATATAAAGGTATTTATTTTAGATTTTGAAAATGCAGTCCAATTCAAATTTATTTTGTACAAGTTGTGGCTTTTCTTCTTTCTTTAAGACTAAGAAATATGTACCTGCTACAAAAATAATGTATAGGCCTACCTTTTATTGATATTTGTGATCATGGACCACAAAACCAGTCTTAAGTAGCACGGGTACATTTGTAGCAATGGCGAAAAATACATTGTATGGGTCAAAATGTTCAATTTTCAACTTTTCTTATGCCAAAAATCAGTACAATATTTCGTAAAGGTCATGTTCCTTGAAGATATTTTATAATTTACCTACTGTAAATATATCAAAACTTAAGGCGAATTTCTAAGTATTTTGATTTAATTTTTGTAGTCCAGGGTCACATTTCGTTTCCAAGAACAGTAACTCATTACACTGTGGCCTTTCAAAAACGTCTGTTATATAATTTTATAACGTTTCGTAGTATAATCCCATAAGATTATACTAGGAAAGAGTCACTACGCTGAGGAACTGAGTTTTACGGTGGTACATGAAAACTAAACGATTGCATCATGGGAATTGTCAATTCTTGAAACCACCACTGGTGTCGCAGTTTCTTCATATACTTACCTCAATGAAATACTAGTGGAAGGGGTGAAAAGCAAGCAAGCGAGGAGGAGGAGTCGTGTTCAGAGGGAGGAAAACCCAGCAGAAGAGCAGGAAAAAAAGAGAAAAACCACCAGACACAACAACATCGGGGGGAGGACTGTGGATTAACTGTGCCAACGGAGGCAATTCGAATTAAGAAGAAGCGCTGCTGTGAAGAAGGGAGGACAGCAAGATGATAACGCCCTATTTCCTGGAAAATTTCTGGGTAGGTTGCTTATGCTTTGCTCTTATCTGGCTTGCTTGTTAAGGACAACTCAGCTCTACACGTCTGTCATTCTTTAAAATGCTACGATATGCGTGATTTCTGAAGCTATTCTTCATGTTTTGATTCACGCCGGCCGTTGTTGGGATAATACCGGTAAAACATGGTCGAGGCAAGCACGACAGCCTACTGGCCTGTTGCCCCCCTCACTTTTCTCGGAGAATGCCGTCCAGCTAGACCGGGGATTGGGCCTCATTACATCCATCTGACACAGACAGCCAACTACGTTCCACCTCCATTCAATCCGATTGGCTGTCGATCACCGTCTTGGAATGTTAATGATCCCGTTCTGCAACAGCATTGGATAGTACGGCTGTCAATCATAATGCTGTCCTGCTATAGTCTTCCGTAATGAAGTTAGACCGGAGGCCAGAATGTCTAGTAAAGTTGTTGTTTTTTTTATTATGGAGTTATACAATTTAAGCATTCATATGTGAATCATGTATTAATTAACCCCGTCTCTTTAATAGTATACCTCATGGTGGTATTTTTAATCACTCTGGTTATAGTTAGTACTGTTTGAGTGCTCGTGTTTGTCGTTTTATTCTCAAAACATACCTCCTCATTAGACCATTTACTTCGTAAAGGGACGCATAACCCCAACAAATTCTGTCATCGCTTGTTCACCCTCATGTCGTTCCAAACCTTTGTGATTTTATTTTAATACGACGCCAAAAGGTTTGTTAAAGGTATAGTCAGACAGAAGTTAACATTCTGTCATAGTTTACTCACCCTCATGTCATTCCAAACCTGTATGATGTTTTTTTCCTGTGGCACATAAAAAATTTGAAGAACGTTCATGTCGATTTAGTGGAAGTCAGTGGACACCAAAAATGTTTTGTTACCGACATTCTTCAAATTGTCTTCTTTTGTGTTTAGCAGAAGATAGGGAGAGTAACATGAGTGTGAGTAAATGATTATGGAATTTTAATTTTTGGGTGCATTGTCATTTTAATCAGATTGAAGGCATATGCTTTCAAGGTGTGATCATGCTGTCTATCTTTATTATCTCTTACATTCCAAACATTAAGATTGCTTTGTGGTCCTGTGCCATATATGATCAACCTTTTAATGTTTAACCGTTAAACAACACCTGACCTGCAGAAGTGTTGAGCTGAGCAGGGTGAGAAAGTGTGCGGTTGGAAGCCGTGACTGTCAAAACAGGAGATGGGGGGAGATGAAGAGAGATGAGGGATTGCAGAGCTGTGGAGTCTTGTTCTCAATCAGGTCTTTGTGTCGAGGGCTCAGTGAAACAGGGACGCCTATGATCAGCTGTGTGCTTGTAATGCAGGGCACAGACGTACACACATATACCCCACACACCGAGAGCCACACTTCTTCGCCTCACTGAAGCTGTCATGCTCAAGGAATGAATGCAGGGAAGGTCAGACTGTCAAAATAGGCTCGATATTTATCTGCCATGACATCATCATCTCTTGAAATCAATCTTCTCTGCTCTCCAGAACCTGACGCCCGCAGGTGTGACGACTTACCCTAAACCTCCCACAACAAAGGGGTGTTTGAGGGAAACCTCTTAGTCTTGTTTCCTCTAGTCAAACACATCAAACCGCAGATTTCCTCTCTAGCTGCAGAGCGCCGTGTGAATTTTCTAGTTAGCGTTTGACCTTTTGCTGATATATCACATTCTTCTCTGTTGGTTTGGTTGGTGGATGTTCAGACTTGTTATAGTCAGAAGACACCTGTTTACGGAAATTTAATATCCGGTTGAGTCATACTGCAGATATTCCATTTTGGTTTTTCATGTCTGGTTGTGTTAATCATTTGTCGAGTGTAAAATGTCAAAACTGTTATTGATCATATTTACATGCGTGTCATTTTCCGATTACAGTTACACTTATTCATTTTATCCAAAGCCACTTACAAACGAGGAGCGTCTCAAGCAATTAGTCAATAGTATTCATACAAAGGTTTAGATATGCTACCAGTCAAAAGATTTTTTTATGTTTTTTAAAGAATTCTCCTGCTCATCAAGCCTGCAATTATTTGATCAAAAATACAGCAAAAGCAGTAATATTGTGATATATTTTTACTATTTAAAATAGCTGCTTGTATTTGAATGTATTTTATTCCTGCGATCAAAGCGATTTTCAGCATTGTAACTCCAGTTATCAGTGACACATGATGCTTCAGAAATCGTTCTAATAATCTGATTTGCTCTTTAAGAAACATTTATTATTATTATTATTATTATTATCAATATTTAAGTAATTTTGTTTTCAGGATTCTCTGATAAATAGAAAGATCCAAAGATCAGCATTTATCTGAAATAAAAAGTGTTTGTAACATTATACACTATATACTATTCAAAAGCTTAGAGTCAGTATAATTTTATTTTATTTTATTGGGAAAGAAATGATAGAAATTGATATTTTTATCTAGCAAGGATCCTTTAAATTGATCAAAAGTGATGACAAAGACATTTATGAGGTTACAAAAGTTTTCTGTTTCAGATAAATTCTGTTCTATTCAGCAAAGAAACCTGAAAAAATCTACTCAGCTCTTTTCAACATAATAATAATAATAATAATAATAATAATACATGTTTTTTTGAGCAGCACATCAAAATATTAGAATGATTTCTGAAGGATCATGTGACTGGAGAAATCATGTTAAAAATTCAGCTTTAAAATCCAGGAATAAATTACATTTTAAAATATATTCAGATAGAAAACAGTCATTTTAAATGGTAAAATATTTGTAGTGTTTTTGCTGCACTTCGGATTAAATAAATGCAGGCTTGGTGAGCAGAAGAGACTTCTTTAAAAAAACATGATAAATCTTACAGTTCAAAAACTTTTGACTTGTAGTGTACTGAAAGAAATGAAAGCTTTATGTTTTTTTCAATAAACAGGAGTTATTAAGTTCTGTCCTTCAAAGTGTAACAGATTATCCAAAAAAAAAAAAAAAATGGGGCAGGGACTTGATTCTGGCCATCAATTGTATGGATTTTGAAATATGCACATTGTACTCTGATATAGTCAGTTGTGAAGGGACGGGGTTTAAGTGGGCTAACTGGATAAATTGAGAGAATTCTGTAATTTTCACGGATTTGTGACACATGTTTTTAGAAAATAAACTGAGTGAATTTCCATTTTAATGCATTTCAGTTTAACTTTAGGGTGCTAAAGCTTTTTATTTGTAGTGTCTTCTTTCAGTACTGGACATTGAATGGTTAAAAGAAAAGACATTTTAATATACTCTCTTTTTAACCAAGATTGTGTCACTGGACATCTTTGTCTTTTAATGCATTTGAATGCAGTGTGTTTCCATTGATCAACAATGTCTGTAGGACAGATGTCCCGAGCATGGAGGCAGTTCACCCTGCTTAAACAGGGGGAGTTCAGAAGGTCATGTGAGGGACTCAGAGCTGTAGTGAAAGGGATTCAGCTGAACTTTGACACTGTTGATGTCTAAATGTTTTGCTCTGCTCATTGTCGATTCACTATACAGATGTTTGCTTTCAGAACGGCAATGTGGTTTTCAGTAACTGAGCTACTGTATGTGTTCGTAAATAAATTTGTTGAAGTTATGTTTGCTTTACGAACAGCTATTTACTGATTTGATTATCTGAGTAATCTTCCATGCACAAGGTCATTTTTAACAGGTGCAGTTGTGCATTGGATTTATGCTTTGCATAAATTGTATTTTATCTGTTATTTGTTATCTGAGACTGACATTTATTATATTGTTCTTTTGCTCCAGAATATTTGGGAAAGACAGTCTTTATTATATTAGATAATGTTAGAATAAGATAATTTATAATATTAGATTAAGCTCATATATTATCTAACATGTTATAAGAAAACTGTTTCTAGGAGGAAGTTGATCTTATTTGGCACTGTGAGTGAAGTTATATTTCCTAGTCTTCATCAGTCAAGATACATGTAATGCATACTAATGTAATCACAATTCAGATCTGTGTGCTCCATTCAATAGATTCTAACAAGAAGCCAGACTGTGTCAGCTGTGCCGATTTTAGCATGCTTTGTAACGTTTATTAAACCTTTATGAGTTAGGTTCAGCAGATGGCTGTGGACTAAACCATGCATTAAACCAGGCAGTTTACTTGCATAGACTGTGTGTTGTTATCTCACTTACAAGGACACATTTGCAAAAAGCTAATACATTTAAAGCTGTTTTAAAACTAGCATGTAGGGAACAGGGTGTATTTTAAAGGTAAAGTGTGATTCATTGCAGCACTCTGCTTAAATCTGTGCAAATAGTAGGTATGAAGAATTAAGTATTTTTGGTTAGTTTGTTTTTGCATTTGTCTTTGTCTATGCGTTTGTCAAGTACAACTATATTTTTAATAAATCCAAAAAAAGGGCCATAGAATATTGAAAGAGATACAAAGAGATGTTTTTTTTAAACCTTGTATATTTATTTTTTATTTTAAAAAATATATACATTTAATTTTTTTTTTTTAAACAACTACATATTTTTTAAAAAATACAAAAATATATTTATATAAAAAATACATCTCTGCAGTATCACACAAACTTTACAAATCTAATATCAGAGAAAACTAACATAATGCGCAAACATGAAGATAAAATTCCTAACCGCAACATGAACAAGATATAAATATAAGTTGTGCAGTGGCCTGATGGGTTTATATGGAAGTACAAAATTGAGAGGTTTTGTTATGAATTTCTCCAGGTGAATGTGGTGCTAGAATGAAGTAAAGGAACAAGAAGACATGCAAGAGTAGATTTATGAAGTGGAGTATTTTTAAAATGTAACAACATTTCCAAGTTGGCATTCTTGATTTGAGCTTCCAAGAAAGAAGTGTGTGTATGTGTACCTACTTAAAGGAGAATTTCACTTCCAGAACAAAAAATATACAGATAATTTTCTCACCCCCTTGTCATCCAAGATGTGTCTTTTTTCTTCAGTCGAGAAGAAATGATGTTTCTTGAGGAAAAAAAAAATCAGGAATTATCTCCATATAGTGGAGTTCAATGGTGCCCCCAAGTTTGAACTTGCAAAATGCAGTTTAAATGCAGCTTCTTCCCCAACTTCAAAATTGTCCTATATCGCTGCAGAAGTCCCGACCCAGTGTTTAGAAAGTGAACATGCAAAGAAGATCAACAAAAAAAAAAAAAAAAAAGATGGAGCGATGGAGGGCTATTTTGACGATGAAGAAGAAAATGAGATGGGAGTTTTTTGACCTACCGTAACTGTATTGACCCAGACTACGTGTGCACTGCAAAGACAAGACAAGATGAGCATTTGAGGTTAAAAAGTGCATAAACTGTCAATTTGTTTAAAAAATGACAGATCTTTTTGCTAGACGAGACCCTTCTTCCTTAGCTGGGATCGTTTAGAGCCATTTGAAGCTGCATTTAAATTGTATTTTGGAAGTTCAAACTTGGGGGCACCACTGAAGTCCACTATATGGAGAGAAATTCTGAAATATTTTCCTCAAAAAAACATCATTTCTTTACAACTGAAGAAAGAAAGACATGAACATCTTGGATGACAAGCGGGGGAGTAAATTATCTGTAAATTTTTGTTCTGGAAGTGAAATCTATTTATTTTGCTATAATCATATTTTAGGGGTCAAATTTATACCCAGAAGTGAGCTAAATCTGACTGAGGTGGGGAGGCATCCTATTTTGTCAAAATTGTATAAAAAAAAAAAAAAATGTCTTTTTAAAAATCTGTAAATGCAGAAAGTTGTCTGTTAGGGTTAGGTTTAGGGTGTGGGTTATGTTATTGTATTTATAATTAGCTGTATATATAAATGGTAGAAATTAATGGAATGTTCTCATGTCTAAGTAAACTTTGTGTGTTTGCAGTCAGGGTCTTTGCATATAGTCTCTGTATTGGGAACCTCACCCAGTTTGTGAGACCAGCTGCATGAACAAGCACATACGCACACATTCAAGCCAAATACACACTTTTGTACCTTCATGTCTTGTCTTGTGTGTTTTGGCTTTAAATATGAATTCTGCTTGGTTTGACCTGAGCCATATTGTGGTTTAAACCCCCTCAAAGGAACACAAACATACACCAAGGCATAATACACAACATCAGAGTCAGTGAGCATTTTCCTATGCTCAAATTAGCAACTTTAAAATGCATGTTTTGTTCCTCATCTGCTGTGTGTCTGGTGTTTATCGAACATCTCTCAACTTCTCTTTTGCTAACGTCATGGATTTCTAGTAGGTCAGAGATATTTAATGTCATTGTAGCTGCTTATTTGTTTTTCAGAGAATTAATGTGATAACTACGTCGTCTTATGTTTGTAGTTGAATATTAGAAATGAAACACAGCATGACATTTTCTGTCTTTGAAGCAGTTTATGATTGGTTGTCTATTGCTAAATCTCACTATGTTATACGCAATGTTACAGGTGTGAAACAATGCTTAACCCAGTGTTAAAACTAGCCTTACTCACAGAACAAACTGGCATTTTGATGTGCTGGTATTCAAGGAGCAGACGCCCAAAGCATTTTCCTGAGTTTGTTGTTGTTTTCCTATTGTATTTTCTAATATCACTGCATTCCTTGGTCAGTTCTGTAGCGCTTGGCTTTCCTGTTGCTGTTCTTTCAACACACATGCACGCACAAACTTACAATCTCACACAGGTTTCAGTTGTCTTTGCGCTACAGGAAACACACACACACACGGCGTGATATTTGCTGTGTCCACAAAAGCTGATGTGGAAGTTACACAGCATAAACATGAGAGCAGAGCTTCATCCTTCCTTTTATTGCTTTATGTCAATGTCTTTTTGCGTAGATAGTGATCATATTAATTTAACACGCTTTTCTAAATTCTTCTCTGAATACCCAGATTTTCCCTAATAATAACCAAATTAAAAAAACTGACCTGAATAGTTTTCAAAGTATGCTACCATTCAAAAGTTTATTTATTTTATATTATTTTAACTTTATAATTAATCAGAGAATCCAAAAAAAGAAAATGTTTTACAGTTTCATAAAAATATTAAGCAGTACAACCATTTTCAGCATTGATAATAATAATAATGAATCAGAAAATCAGCATATTAGAATGATTTCTGAAGGATCATATGACAGGAGTAACTATACTGAAAATTCAGCTTTGCATCACAGGAATAAATTATATTTTATGTTATTACTGTGTTTACTTTTCTTTTAAACTAATAAATGTAGGCTTAGGTAGTATAAGAGACTTAAACATTTAAAAAAATACTGGTAACACTGTACAACAAAGTTCATTAGTTAACATGAACTAAGAATGAGCAATACTTCTGCAGCATAATGTTAATTTCAGCATTTACTAATACATTATTAAAATCACAAGTTCTGTTTGTTAACATTAGTAATGCACTGTGAACTAACATGAACAAACAATGACTGTATTTTTATTAAGTAACATTAACAAAGATCAATAAACAGTGTAATGTATTGTTCATTGTTTGTTCATGTTAGTTAACACATTAATTAATGTTAACGAATAACATCTTATTGGAAAGTGTTACCAAAAAATCTTTGAACGCTATTGCATGACTACAATGTTTATAGATAGATTTTGTTTTTCTTCTTCTTCTTGTTGTTCTCTTTGAATCGCTGGTTGAACTATTGTGCCAGTTTTCTGTATTTTCACAGTTGGCTTTTGAGAAATGCTAATAAATAGCATACAATTTAGCTTGTTTTGGTTTGGTTCATTAATCTGATGAATTAACTGTAAATTATTTGCTTGGGTAAAAAAAGGCCTTGGAGAGCATATGATTGATTATGTCTGTTGTACCAAGCTGGCATGGATGACAGCTGTATTTATAGTCAGTCAGAGCAGTTATGCTAAGCAAACACAGCCTTATTATTATTATTATTCATGTTAATATGAAGTGACTGACTTGCGCTTTAAATTCCAATCATGTATTGCCACCCAAAAAAGGACATAATTGGACCAAGCATTTTGAAAATATTTAAACTAAATGTTATTTAAATTATTTGATCTATTAGTCGTCAGCCAAAATTTGATGAGCAGAGGAGAGGTCACACCCTTGGCACACTATAGTACATGTGCATGTTTGTATTACAGTTACGGAAGTGTCTTTTTCTTCTAAGGCACGTACATAAAGCAGGTGTCTATATATATGGCCAGCAAAATACTTTTTTTAAAGGTAAAATGTGTGTAACCTTTACTCATAGCATTACGTTAAAAATATAATTCCATCATTACATAATAAGAAGTGGTGTCAGGCTTCAGATCTGAATTATGCATTAGTTTAGTGCTTGCATTTTTAAAACACTGATATCGGACACATGTAGCGTTGTAACCATGGTTGAAACCCTTTACACAATTCAGACCAAGCTTACAGCACTGACTCACTCGCAAACGGGCAAAACACACGGAAAGTATGTTGCGGATGAATATGGTGGACCAGTCTGCTTTAAGAAGTCAGCTAGATGCAATTCAGACCATGACAGCAATGATTGTTGAGAAACCAAAAGTGGTAAACAAATGTATACATCAGCGATGACGATTTTTAATGTTGTTTCTTGCTTTTTGCCTTTATTAGGGGGAAAAACGTAGTGATGTTGCTCAAATGTTGTTTTTCATTTATTTGTATGTTTTCTTTGGCAGGGCGATAAAAACAATGGATTTGATGTACTGTACCACAACATGAAACATGGCCAGATATCCAGCAAGGAGCTATCAGACTTCATCAGAGAAAGGTAAAACTGTGTGTGTGTTTAGTTGTTCTTGTTGTTGTTTTTAAGAGGATGAATCACCTCACAGTGTTATATTGTATTCATGATAGCCTGTCATAACACAGACGGTCATCTGTATACGTAAAATTGTATGCTAGCAGTGTTGTTTGTGTTAACTATAACTCAAATCTTTTAAAAACCGCTATTGTTTATTGAAATAAAACTGAAATAAAATATAAATACCACTCGGAAAACCTAATCTCAAAAAACGTAAACGGTTTGGCTAACCATAAAAAAAATAAGTTTTAAGTTAAATACTACTAAAACTATAACTAAAACTAAATCAGACATAAAAATAAATAAATACAAGTATTAAAAAAGTAAAAAAAATCTAATAAAAAAGATAAACCTTCAGAATCTGCTAAATGTTAACTTTTTTACCAAAGTAAGTGGGATCATACAAAATGCATTTTATTTTTTATTTAGTACTGACCTGAATAAGATATTTCACATAAAAGATGTTTACATATAGTCCACAGGAGAAAATAATAGCTGAATTTATAAAAATGACCCCATTCAAAAGTTTACGTACCCTTGATTTTTAAGTCCACTTCCAGAACGAAAATTGACAGATAATGTACTCACCCCTTGTCATCCAAGATGTTCATGTCTTTTGATGTCTTTGCATTTAAACTGCATTTTGGAAGTTCAAAATCAGGGGACCATACCAGTCCCTTATATGGAGAAAAATCCTGAAATGTTTCCCTCAAAAAACATAATTTCTTTACGGCTGAAGAAAGAAAGACATGAACATCTTAGATGACAAGGGGGTGAGTACGTTATCTGTAAATTTTGTTCTAGAAGTGGACTTCTTTAATACTTTATTGTTACCTGAATGATCCACAGCTGTGTGTGTGTTATTTTTTTTTTCTTTTTTTAGTAATAGTTGTTCATGAGTCACTTGTCCTAAACAGTTAAACTGCCCGCTGTTCTTCAGAGAAATCTTTCATGTCCCACAAATTCTTTGATTTTCCAGCATTTTAGTGTACTTGAACCCTTTCCAACAATGACTGTATGATTTTGAGATCCATCTTTTCACACTGAGGACAACAGAGGGACTCATATGCAACTATTACAGAAGGTTCATACGTTCACTGATGCTCCAGAAGGAAAAGTGATGCATTAAGAGCCGGGGGGTAAAACTTTTGGAATTTGAAGATCAGAGTAAAAGTAACTTATTTTGTCTTCTGGGAAACATGTAACTATCTTCTGTAGCCCCTGAAGGGCAGTAATAAATGAAAAAATATCTCCATTCTGTGCAAAAGTTTTCACCCCCGGCTCTTAATGCTTGGTTTTTCCTTCTGGAGCATCAGTGAGTGTTTGAACCTTCTGTAATAGTTGCATATGAGTCCCTCAGCTGTCCTCAGTGTGAAAAGGTGGATCTCAAAATTTAAAAAACTGAAAATATAAAATAATTTGGTGTTATTAAAATAAAGCTCTATATAAGTCAAGTATTATGACATCTGTTGGCCACTAGTTCTGAATCTTTACAAGGAAATCTTTAGATTAATCCACAAAAACCTCATAAAATTACAGCACAAAATATCATGACATTTGGAAATGTTTATCAGTCTGAACAATGAGTTTAGATTCATCACTTGCAAAATGACAGTAGGTACAGTTGTAATTTATTGTGTTAAATCGAATACAGTGATGAATATTAGCTCTTAACACTTATGAGATCATTTTGTTCCGACAACATGCAGAGATCTGTCAGATCATTCACCTGAACAAGCATTGAGCCTCTGTTAGAAATCTTGCTTGTCTTACGCAAATAAGACATCTGTCAAGGGAGTAAAGCCATTCCAGAGGAAACTATTTTAAAACTTTTCTCACAAAACCATCCAAATGTTTTTTTTTAGGAATGCTGCAAGTGCTCCAAAAATCTCATCATCCGTCATACATTTTGCCTGCTTTAACAGTCAAAGCTGTATTATACTAATGGAAAGAATTCACACTCTGATAGATTTAAAATGTGCAGAGGGTTTAAACCATCTCATGAGCTCCTTGACTGACAGAGGAATTTTGCGGATTCATAATACCAAGCTATTTGAAGTTTTATTTGTGTCATTAAAAGAAGTTCTTGTTCTTGATTTATGTTCTTTTGGCTGTTGTATTGTGAGATTTTTATTGTGAGATTTTTTTTTCCCAGCGAGGATGATGATAGATATTGGGAGAGGTTGGCCACAGAGGTTGTCTGTCTCCCCCTTGTGGACGCAGTGTGACTTTGTCTGTATCAGGGTGAAACAGTGCTTAGACTAACTTGCTATTCTAGATCTTTTCTTTTAACACAGAAAAAGAAAACCATAGCAGTAGATTTTCAGATGACTCTGGGAAAGTGTCAGTAGGGATACACTGCCCATAAAAGTTTGGACATATTTTGTTTTTACTGTTTTTTCACATTTAAGAATAATAGTTAAATCGTCTGAACTATCAAATGGCACATCTAACAATTTGGGGATTACATAGTGACTAAAACACTCTGGGCTTCTCTCAGATATCTCAAACATTTAAAGCATTATGTAACGTTTTTTGGTTAAAATGATCCAAAATCAATTTTTGAGCAATTACATAACCAATCAGTGTTCAAAACTATCCCTTTATTTTAGCCCAATTCACAAGAGTAAGCTTATAATAATGTTTTATAATGTGAGTGGTTCAGGTCATTCAACTTTGCATCATTGTCTAGTCGACGAGGTCTAAAAACATTAAATTGTTTTTGTTTGTTTTTTTTTTTTTGTGCTTAAAACAACAATGAATGACAACTAGAGATTAAATTGAAATCTACACAACGCTAATACAAACTAAATACACAGTGATGCAATATTGATGTTGTTAACGTTGACAATTTATTAAGTATAACAATAATAATAGTAATTCGCACTGTTTGATGTGATATGAGTTAAAGGTGCACTCAGCAACATTTGAAAAACACTTTTGACCACAATGTTGAATAGATTTTCAAAACACATGCGCAGCCAATCAGCAGTTAACGTTAAGTAAGTTGATCACTTATCCCCATGTCGTTCCAAACCCATGAAAGCTTCGTTCGTCTTTGGAACACAATTTAAGATATTTTGGATGAAAACCGGGAGGCTTTTGACTGTCCCATTGACTGCCAGGTAAATACCACTGTCAGGACCCAGAAAAGTATGAAAGACATCGTCAAAATAGTCCATCTGCCATCAGTGATTCAGTCTGAATTTTATGAAGCAATGAGAATACTTTTTGTACGCCAAAAAATACGATTTTATTGAACAATTCGTCTCCTCCGCGTCAGCGTAGGGCCATTTTGGAGAGTATCCGCTGGACGCAAACTGTGTACGCCGGGTACGCTTTTTTCGTTCAAATCAAAGCGTAAATATAGGAAGAAAACGTGTCTGCGTAGTGCAGCTGACACAGAGCGGCGTACGCAGTTTGCGTCCAGCGGATACTCTCCAAAACTTCAGTGGGATAGTCACGAGCCTCCTGGATTTCATCCAAAATATCTGAAATTGTGTTTCGAAGGCGAACAACATGGGGGTAAGTGATTAATGACAAAATTGGGGTGGAGTAACCCTTTAAAACACACACTACTACTACTAAGCACATTTTACCTGAATGACCATAACATACATCGCTTTCACTTGTTCATGACATCATACTCTCAACTCGCAGGCATAGCAGATTCATTGCCAGGGTTGTCTATGTACGTGTGGGGTGGAGATATCAAAATAGGGGTGAGGTCATATTGGGGTATGTGCGTGTTTTTTTTTTTTTTTTAGTACTTTCAAATATTAACAACTTTGCGGTCAATAGATTTAATCAGTCGTGAGTTCGAGTCTCAGGTCCGGCAGGGATTGTAGGTGGGGGAGAGTGAATGTCCAGTGCTCTTTTCCACCCTCAATACCACAACTGAGGTGAGACCCTTGAACAAGGCACCGAACCCCCAGCTGCTTCCTGGGCGCCACAGCACTGGGTCCCCACTGCTCTGGATGTGTGTTCACAGTGTGTGTGTGTGTGTGTGTGTGTGTGTGTGTGTGTGTTTGTTCACTTCTCACTGCTTTGTGTGTGCACGTGGATGGGTGAAATACAGAGCACAAATTCCAAGTATGGGTCACCATACTTGGCTGCACATCACGTCCTTTCCTTTTCCACGTCCGCACTTTATTGTGAAACTCTTTTTTCAGTTGGTCAGAACAAAACTGGCTGACATGTTACTTATTCAGATAAAGTTTTCAGGTAAAACTTCTAATTTTCGACATACTTCTGAGATGTAGTATCTGTAATTCCGATGGACAGGGATTTTCCACATCACATTTACTGACAGCCCGCACACAGGGATTCCAGGTTCTCTCAACAAAACCTACCCAGTTACTACTCAATACTAGCCCAATTCGTTTCTGCGGGAATTCCCTGATAAAAATAGCATTCTGGTGGGTAAAATACAAGTTTTTTTGGCGGGGTTTCTCTGGTAAAATTCGCATTCCGGGGACTAAATATCACATTATTGGGGGCGCTTCAACCCACAGACATGAAAAACAGCCCACAGCAACAATGTTAAAGTAGCCCAATTCTGCAGGAAAACCGTGGACTTGGCAACACTGCCAGCACATACACTTCAAACCATTAGATTCATCCATGCCAAGGAGCCCTGCTGATGCACAATCCACATAAAGACGATAATTCCGCAAATGACTGCAATTGCAGGTTTCAAACAGAGATGGAGGCAAAGAGGCAAATCTGACATAATGCAGCTTTAACTCAAACTTACTCAAACATTTTAAACAGTCCTAAATGGGTTCACAAGTTTGCTGAGCTTGCACAACTTTTGCTTCTGCTTTTTAAAACATTTTTTGTGCTTCATGCTTTTTAAAATTCATGTGGAGGCACAACTTTATTTACCTACAAAACTAATTTCAAACAAAGGGCTTTTGCACTGAACAACACTTACAATTCTTTTAAATCTTTTTTTTCTTTTTTAATCATTGTTACTGTTGTTTGCAAGTATGTGTATGTGAGAGTGAAATCAGAATTTTGTATAAAGTATTTTTTATGCTAAATAATAATCAGCATTAGACAGCCCGTCATTATTTGGGTTTGATTGATTTTTCACGTATGGTTTTCTCCCCTTTTGTTACAGAGCCACCATAGAGGAGGCATATTCAAGATCAATGACCAAACTGGCCAAGACTGCCAGCAACTGCTCTCAGCTAGGGTAAGACTACGTGTGTGGTTGTACGTGTCAACTTGTGAGTCTAAGGGTTTACAAGCCCAGTGGGTTCATTATGAACACCATTTCAATAATGTATTTATAATGAGCTGGAAAACCCACATCATTTCAATGTCTCTCAGGCTTTATCCATGAAAGCGCAAGCTCATTACATGCAAGGAAACAAAATTAATACCCACAGCTGTTCACTTACCTGCCTGGAACATTTTAGAATCTTTATTCTATATAAACTTTATTCTGGCAAACTTGCTGTACTTTCCCTGCTAATGCGAGACATACTGCCAGTCAGGCAAAACTTCATAAGCTACTTCAAAAAGATCTGCAGGAAGAAAGCAATTAACTCGTTGTTATTGCTATTATGCTTCTAAAATAGCCAAAGTTTGTATAATAACTATTTGTAAGATATGCTAGATGCAGTTGTGTGAAATGAAAGCTGGCTTTTTACTAGCCTGCGGTGCTTTATTCCACTGAACACGAATTTCACACCCCCCTCACATATCATATTGTCAGTACAGACATTATAGTGTCATTAAACCTCGCACAGAGCTGTTTCCATTAAAAACAGCCAGGACCAGAGGATAAATTTGATATCGAGCGAATAAACACACCTTGGTGTTAAATCACAAATCATGTTTAACACATTTTCCATTTTATTTGTACGATGTGTGTAGATTATTATGCCTAGAGAAGAAAATGAAACGGCCATTTGTTCCACAGGACGTTTGCGCCGGTGTGGGATGTGTTTAAACAGTCCACCGAAAAACTGGCAGCGTGTCACATGGAGCTGGTCCGCAAACTTCAAGAGCTCATCAAGGAAGTCCAGAAATATGTGGAGGAACAAGCCAAAAATCATAAGAAGGTATGGGAGCTGCCGTCATCTTTGGTGGTTGATTAATATCCATGTAAGTTTGCTCATAACATGCCGCATAGCAAAGTATGAACCCAATTTCTCAGGTAAATGAGTCTGTGGTACACATTTCATTCCTTAAAAAAGGTCAGAGGCCTGGAATGTAATCACCGTATGATAAACTCATATCCATCTTTAAATAAATGTAATTAGTAAATAAAAAAAATAAATTTGATGTAAGGCAGAATGTATAGCAGTTACAAGTTGAATGGGTGGCAGTCTCATCCTTGAAGTTAGCTCATAGAGTCCAATATAATTTCTAGACATTCAGAGCTTATTGCTTTAAGATTTGATTGAATATCACAGTGGGAAAAATCTTCAAAACTTCAAAACTTCAAAACATATACATCAAATTTCCGTTATACAAAATTTAAAAGCAAACCAATTAGGGTTGTAGAAATGATGTTTTTTTTTTTAAAGATGAGAATAATACTGAAACTCTTTCTGGTTTCTCTGACTTACAGACAAAGGAGGAGGTGGCATCCACTCTGGAGGCTGTGCAGAACATCCAGAGTGTATCCCAGGCCTTACAGAAGAGCAAAGAGAACTACATCAACAAGACGCTTGAGCAAGAACGCATGCGCAAAGAGGGGGCCACACAGAGAGACCTGGACAAGGTACACACACAGACTCCTACATACATGAATGGTAACCTAGAGGTTTGGGATCTGAGTACTACTCAATGCTACTTGAAAGTTTGCCAGATCAATCCATGTAGGAATCTCCCTTCATCCACTTAAGCTGTGGAAGATGTAAGACGCATTTTAGCAGATAAAAAGGAAAGTTCAAAACACATCCTCTAAGGTGTCTAAAGGTGTAAAATTTCTCTCTGTCTGTTGTGTGTTGTTTGTTTATAGGCTGGATTGAAGGTCAAGAAAGCCACTGAGACCTACAAGTCATATGTGGAGAAGTATGCCACTGCAAAAACAGAATTTGAACAAAGAATGACAGAAACCGCGCAGGTAACACTGTGTGAACTGTGTGTGAGTGTGTTTTTGAGGGGGCTAATTGTCTCTGCAGAATGTGTGTGATTAGGCGTTCAAACGTGGAGCGCTGAAACCCTATTGTAATTGTTAGAATAGCCAAGGATTAGCAATCTCCACGTAAAACTGGTTGTGCAGACAAATCTGCAAGTCGTAGAGGCTTGAAACTTGGAGGGATGATAGTATTCACACCGCCTACAACGTGACCAAGGCTCGCCCCAGTCGGCCTGACAGGGCGCTACAGCGATCAACAGTACAAAATCACTCATAACTCCTAAACCATCAGTCGAGAACTCAAGTGTCTTATGTTGTTGGAATCGTTGGCTCAATTTTCGGGTATTTTGGATTTTTTGAAAAGCCTGCTTTTGCAAACTAGTCCTAGGTTTTTCGCCCAATCGGAACCAAACCAGTGCAGAAAGATTCTCTTAAAAGTGAATATCAATAATTACCAAAAAAAAGTTGAACTTTCGACTTTCAACTTTCATTTCTGAATGGAATGAGAGTTATAGGCCAAACTCAGAACACGTATGTAAGAGTCCAGTCTGAGGTCACAGGAAAAAAAATTGCAGAGCTTGGTCACATGGTGGCGCTATAAGAGGGGAAAAACATAAAAATGGCAATTAAACCTATCAACATGAAAATCTCTGTGCACGGTCTTGGGCCAAAGTGCCACAAGTGTCAATGGAGACATTTGCGTATCTCAAAAAAAACATGGCCACCATTGGCTGATTGGAACAAAACTCGGTGGGCCTGTTAGACTCACAGCCCCAAAGGTCTGTGAGAAATCTGAAAGAAATTGGGCACTGAATTGCATTGCATTTTTCAAGGATGTAAACAATTGTACATGACGTGTTTTTTTTCGCACATACATACGATATATTTGCATCATATGATAGAAGTCCTCATTCCGGACTACTTTGCCTCTAGAACCACTGCTGTCAATTTGCCAAAAAGGCTTTTCTAAATCATTGATTTGGTGGTAATAGGCTTGTTAAATGTCTTTTTCCATATGTGCTTACGTGCTTTAAGGCAGCGCTTGAGTAATCAGCTAAATTTGATTCGCTAACCACCTAGTGCACGTTGTATGGAAACATCACGCCACCTTACTATTACAGGTAGTTACATGTGCTCCGATATGGCCTCATCCCTTTGTTGTTTTCGTGTTCCTGGGGGTTTATGTAAATTTTAGGGTTTGTGATGTTATAAACCCAGGAAGAAGCTCATTGTAGTCCATACCAGCCGTTTGTTGTAGGCCTTAAAAAGCTAATTCTGTGAAAGAAATATCTCCCTTTGCATAAGTAAGTCATGTTTTATTTATATAGCGTCTTTTAGAACCTCAAGGACACTTTACATAAAGTTGATAGATAACATGAACAAAATACAAATGTACATGAACATAAATATACAATCACAAGATCAAACAAATAAAGCATACAAAGATCAACTTGTGCAACCGAAGATTAATGCGAGCAAGCATGGAAATGAAAAGTAAGGCAGACAGTCAATTAACAAATCATATTTTAAATAAGTGAGTTTTGAGATCAGATTTAAAGGTCTGGAGTGAAGAGACAGTACGAAGGTTTTGAGGAAGTTTGTTTCAGAGCTTGGAAGCTTAAATGCTGAAAGCCCTGCCACCCACAGTAGACAGTCTATACTTTGGTAGCTAATTCTGAAAGGTACAAAGGTGCGGAACCATGACAAGCTTTGAAAACTAGCATGAGTATCTTAAACTGAATGCGATAGATAACGGGGAGCCAATGTAATTGCTGTAAAACAGGAGTGATATGGATTGATTTTTTTGGTATATGTAAGAGCACGAGCAGCTGCTTACAGTAGTTTAGGCACAAAGTTATAAAAGCATGAATAACAGTTTCAGCAACTTGATAAGCTGGTTGATATGGGGTTCGAAGCATAGTGAAGAATCACATAATACACCAAGATAATGTACAGCGGGGGACGGATGTACTATAACTCCATCAATATTAATAGAAAAGTCATGATGAGAGGAGACAATGGATTTTGGGCTAACTAACAGAATCTCTGTTTTAAACTTTAAACGTAACTTTGCAGATGTTGTTTATGCTCGAACAGCAACATTACACACTAAAGCTAAAAAAAGTAAAATCATAATCAAGGACCTGTTTAAATATATTAATTATTTATATATTATATATAAAATATATACACATCCGATGGGCTGGATAGACGCTTTGGTAACACTTGCATTTATAACATTTAATTCATGATGTAATGATTTGATTTTCTTTTTTTAAAAAAATCAAATTAATTTTTTTTTAATGTCTGCATTATTATTATTATTTAATTTCATCACAATGAAGACTGTAAGTTTACAACTTAACATGTAATTTGTGAATATACTGTCTTTTGCCTTTTTAAATTCAGTAGCGCAATGCTGGAAACAGTCTAGCAGCCCCTTACCCATCCTTGATGCTTATTTCTCAGTCCCAAATCAGAGCCACAGAGTCCTCAAACATACAAAGCTTAAGCTTTTTATTGATGTTTCTTTACATGATCCACGCACACATGCACAAACACGTTTTTTCCCTGTGGTCACACATGCTCTGACTTATGCTGTCATTATCTTGTTTCCGCTCATTTCCTCATCTTTTTCTCCTCTTCCACTTCTAAATCTTCTAAAACCCTACTGTCAGTCTGAGAGGAGCATAAACAGCAAATCAGGCATGCAGCCATCCTTGACACACACATCCCACATACACACATGCATATTTATTTTCACTATGTTTGTGCGTGTTACGCACTTCTTAGCCACTCGGACCACCCAAACAGGCTATTCATAGCATTGTGCCAAAAATATATGAAGGGGTCTTATGTGGAGTCACACACACAGGACTGTTGTGGAAAAAGATTCTGTCTGATTAAGTATCATTACCAACATCTGCTTTCAGCTTCACTTTTCGAGACTGATTAAAACTAGTATTATCCATTTTTGCACTGTCTCGCAAAGATAAGTGTTTTTGTGTGTGTTTGTGTCTACAGAAATTCCAGGGCATTGAAGAGGAGCATGTGCTGCGTATGCAGGAAATTATCCATTCATACTGTCAGTCTGTTGAAGAGACACACATACAGATAGGAGAGGTAAGCAGAGATGTATGCACACAAATGACCCTTCAATTTATTTACACACATGTAAAAATAAATAAGCAAATTATTAATAAAATCTGTTAGTTATTATTTATATATTCAGAATGAAGAAATATATATATTTTTTAAACAATTCAAGGCCAGTCACAGATCTCTAGAGCAAATGAGAGAAAAAAAAAAACTTGCATCCTGCTGATGTCCTTAGCTGTTGTTGTTTTTCCTAATTGTAATTTCCAATTTTGGAAAATCTTTTTTTTTATTTATTTATTTATTTTTTTAGTTATGATCCTCTGTAAAATATTTCATCTTCTACAATATTTTGCAAGTCACTATAAAATTGTTTATGAAAAGGTCTGGCAACACTGGATTAATCCTGTGAGTTCTGGCTGTTGTGTCATTGTTTAGCTGTAGAGGGCGCTAGAGACCCTTAGATGTGCAGAAGTCAAATAGGCATAAATGACCCTCCTAACATGTGGCTTTCTTGATCAGTCCTTCCTTATCAGTCCTCAAACCAATTGCAGTTGACTCAGAGTGATTTATAACATATGCAAACTCTTTAATTCACTGAAAAACATTTCTGTGCAGGCAACTGAACGCACACACTTTCATTCCTACACACCCACAGCGAAAATAAGCATTTTACTTGTTATTGACCGCAGAACTGTTGCATCCTCTGGTTTGGGTTTCCTCCTAACCACACACGCTTGTGTTCAGCTTGAGCCTGAGGAGAAATAATATTTGAGTTTTTCTCTGATTATTATGTTTATACTGTTTCTGTTGAATGTATATGAGTAGAATCCTCTTTCAAGTGCAGCATCTGCTCACGCAACAGTTGGTGTCACTGTTCGTCTGTACAGGACATTAGTTTTGAGAACTTGATATAACAAGGGGATCTCGAAGTGGAATGGCAGAGCAAGAAAATGTAACAAGGCATGTTTCGTTGAAAGACTTAACACTTCACAAGCTATGAAATAGTTAAGTGATGGTATATGGTTCTGTAGTTAATAGTTACAAACCTTGGACCTACTACTCACTCCTATGTAGCACTAACTACAGCAGAATTTTTTTTAATGTTTTGATTTTTATTGAATTTTATAATATCAATAAAAATTAGTGGTGTCAATCATTTAAAAAAAAAAAAAACAATCGCATTTTTTTTTTTTAATTAATCACGATTAATCCCACCTAACATTAACATTTTTAATTAGCCTATACTTTTATATTTCTTTTTGATATTTGTTTAATGACATCTTTTTTTTATGACTGAAGGCAAGTATCACTGATACCAACTGATGTCTTAATGAAATTTTGAACCATTGACTATAGTCATTCAACATTATAATAGCTTTCAGTTTAACATTTATTAGACATGTAACAGTTGTAAAGTGAACTTAAAACAATCTTCACATAAACCCCTTTATAATAACTATATAGCTAGCTACCTGTGCACAGTTTTAAGGGAACTTTAGTCGCCTTTTTTGTAACTTCATGGCTTAACTGACGACATAACTACACTTAACTACATACATACTTGTAGTTTCATTTCTGTTTGAATATGATACAGCGCTTTAACAGGCTATAGCCTAATACAGCGCGCGCCGGTATATTTGTGCGTGCACTTGAACACCGTATATCGGCTGACAGGACAGGAAGATTCGGTTTTACTGACATATGACCAGACAACATCTCATCTGACCGCAGTTCACTGTTGTTCTACTTAAGCTGCGATCGTCCCCGGTACCGTTTCCACGCCCGTTTGACTCGCGCCTGTTGCTGAGGTGACGCTGGAGCGCGCGTCTGAAAAGTCTCCTGTTTGATGTGCTCGTTATTACGTTCTGCGTCTAAATAAACGCAACTCTTAGTTGTGGGTGGGTGGGGTGGCCAAACCTGGCCCCACCCCTGCGTTAATTGCGTTAAATATTTGTAGCGCGTTAAAATGAAAAAAAATAAATAAATAAAAATAATAATAATAATAATCGCCTGCGTTAACGCGCTAATTTTGACACCACTAATATAAATATAAGTTTTTATTGAACATTTTTTACAAAACTGTACATGCTGTCAGTCAGCTCCTCTGATCCACAAACAAAGGCAAAAATGACTTGGATACTGAATCAAACTGACTGAAGTGCTGTGTGAAAATCTGTAAAACACATCAACTAAGAAAGCAAAGCATTAAGTCAGCAGTGGAGATGTGTGGAAGAAATATTGCATTTGTCACCATCCCTTGAGGGCTATAAAAACAAAGACAGTCAAAATGATCACCTGGGGAAATAATGTCACTAGCCACATCCTCATTGCGTGCCCTAGCTCTCAACTCTATCCTTCTCCAAAACATCCAAAAAAAATTCTTGCTTGCATGGGATACAGCTAGTTCTGATAATGTGGTGAAACGCTGAGAGTGAAAGCAGTTATCATAACATATGAAAAGCTTAGGACCAGATTTTGATTTAATGTTTTTGAAAGATTATAAACATTATCAGTGTCACTTTTGATCATGATTTAATGCATTCTTGCTGAGTTAACACTATTCATTTCTATACAGAAAAGTCTCAATGAATCTACACCTTTGAATGGTAGTATTGTACTGTATTTTTTTCCACACACTGCTACAACTGCTGTACATTAAAGAATAGGAGCACGGCAGCTGATGTAAGAGTGTGTGTCAGAGAGATGTTCACATTTAAAATCTTTGTAGCTTGTATGTATGATGTGCAATATAAATATCTCTCATTTTTTAGCTTTCTCTTCATGTTAAGATCATACTATCAAATGACATGTTCTGCTCTGAAGAATGAGCAGTCTGTGACCTATTTTGTCCGGTCAAGCGACTTCAGACACAGATGCTGCCAATTCTGGTACAGTTGTACAGTCTGACAATAAAGATAGTCAATGTTGCGTAGTCTTTTCTGTCTTTTAAAGAGCTTACTGAGCCTTTGGTACAATTGGACAAGCCAAGGAACAGTCGTACACTAAAACAATGCTGGGTTAAAAACACAGTGCTGGGTGAAATGTGGACAAACTCAGTAATTTGGTTGTTTTGACCCAGCAGTTGGGTTAAATGTTTTGGTGTAAATGTATTTTTGTTTTATTTAACTTGACTATTGTTTAAAGATTGATATATTTCTTGCTTAAAATGAACCCAAGATAGGTTGAAAATTAATATTTATTAAAATGTTCAATAATGACCTTTTATTAATAATTATTAATAAATGTTCACCTTTTGATTATTGCTGGTGCCTCTAGTAATTATCTCTCTAATTTTTAATGTACAACCTATTTACTGTTCATTTTAAACCAGCCATATAGTAATTATTAAAATCAGTTCAGTTAAATAAAACTACCTAGAAGGTTGGGTTAAACATTTCACCCAAATGCTGGGTCAAAACAACCCAGTTGCTGGGTTTCTACAGTCTGTGGTAGAAACCCTTTGATTGTTGATTGATTCTTACTACTTCATGTCAGTCTTTTTGTTTAAACACGCACAAAAAATGTGTGGTCACAATAAGGTTTGATTTGTTAACATTGTTAAATGTAAGTCTTAACAAGAAATTAAAATGAACAATCCTACAACAGCATTTATGAATCTCAATTAATGTTCATTTTACATCTACAAATGCATTTTGAACTTTTAAAGTTGTGTAAGTTAACATAAGTTAATGTTTTATGAATTATCATAACCGTAAATTTTTAGTTCAAGACACCTAATGCTTTAATGTTAATGAACTGAACATTTTAAAGTGTTACAAAATGTGTTATTGATATTTGATGCTTTTATACTTACTATATTTCTACTGCAAAACTTTTATATATCATATGGTAGTTAAGTCCTTTGATAATTTTAAGTTGTTCAGAGAAGAGCTGATACATCTATATACAAATACTTTAGTTCTCTCTGTTAAATTCTTGCAGTGAAAGTTCTGAATAAGCACATTTAATTTTCTGTTTCATTATTTTGAAGGTGCAAGAAGAGTTTGTGAAAAACATGGAGAACACTTCCGTCGAAAGCCTCATACAGAAACTGGCAGAAAGCAAAGGGACAGGCAAAGAGAGACCAGGTAACACCGCTCAGTCTCCCACACACATCATTAACCTCTGGCACTGAACTACTTTGCTCTTGATATTATTAACAAGAATGGTCATGAGTTCATAACCAACTGTCTAAATGATGAAAATGAGCGTTAGAAATTAGTGTTAGTTTGCACTGTAAACACACTAGGAGGACTTGACTGCTTGACTTGACTGCTGTAGCATGGTGGAGTTTATATTGGAGAATTTGTGGAGCTCTGACCCTTACGGGGATTTTCAGCACAGGTCTCAGCCAGTATTGGCCGTCACATGCTAACGCTAGCGTCACATGCTAAGTGGAATGTCAAGCTCGCCTACCTTTACATGAGATTAAGCCACTTGAAATTGATAGAGTTTGACATGGCTACACTTCCCCCTGTGCTCTTGCTATTTTTCCTCACTTATCCCTCCGTGATCTCTCATTTGACCTCCTGCTTCTCCCTCCTTTCACAGGGTGGAAGTTTTTTCACATTTCACATAGAGAATATAATCTTGCTTGAAGCTAGAAGCTTGCTTGAAGGGGTGTGGGGCATAATTAAACCAGTTTAGCCAGCAATTATGTTAGCAATATAAATGTTGTACACTAGACACCAGATTTTGACTGTCGTGGCATGTAAGCTGTGTGTCATCTTAAAATATTTTTCCTCTCTTGGCAATGTTTCAAACTTTGCTGTGTTGTTTGAACATCCTGACACAGTGAGTGTGCTCACCGGCTCGGCCAGTGGCATGAGTTTGGGGTGGGACTGTCTGTTTTTTGTTTTGTTTTGTCCAGTGACAAATACAGAGAATGTTGGGAAAAACATTTTGAAAACAATCATTTTTCTTATTTGGTGACACTAGTGTAAAACAGAAAATGCACACTTAAGCTGTAAAATCCTGTTTTCTTACAACTTTATTATATTATATTATCAAAGACAAATATTATATAAATAATCACTAGTATAATACAAATTAACACATACATTAGCTTTTAAAGTTTGGGGTTGGTACAACATTTTTAATGATTTTGTAATATTATTAAATATTATTAAATATTTAATATAATGTTAATTTAAAAAAATGTAATATATTTTAAAATGTAGTTTATTCTTAAATATTTATTCTTAATTTTTTTTTCAATCAGCAGCTATTTGCACTATGTGCAAATAATGGTAGATGCTATTTACAGTGCAAATTGCAATAGTCTATTTACACTATGTAAAAATAGGAGTGTTTTCTTTGCAATAATAGTAGTTACATGTTGTTTTTACTACTTGGTGCAAATAGCTGCAGATATCTGCACCTCAGCATTGTAGTACATTATAAAACAGTATGCAGTAATAATGTATTGAGTGTAAATTATAATTTTTATTAAAATTATTAAATGTATGCCACTTAGGGACAATATATCCCTCCCTACCCTAACCTTAACCGATGAACACCCGTGAGGCACATTATTTTCCACTTTCCGACTGTTTCCTTTAATTTTTTTATTGAAAATATATGCCTTTCTGATGTGATATGAGATGTGAAAAGGGAAAAGAACAAGTTTGACTGAAGGTGGATTTGAACTCGGGTCGATCGCGTCAAAAAATAATAGCTATGCACTTTACTACCTGCCAACAAGGCAGGCTATTTGCACTTAGTATTTGCACATTTATCTGATGAACACCTCAGTGTCAAGGCCTTTCCACACTTAACACGATCCGAAAAAAGTGAGTTGAATCACCAACGAGCGGTACTAATGATAACAAGAGCTCAGCCTCCACTCTCTTCTGAGCAGTACTTGCTCTTCTCTCCCGGAATAGTTCTTCTGTGTTTGTTTACGCTGGTTTTCGAAACAGCGCCACCACTATCACCCTTTTGTGCAACAGCTGCTGCTCCGGGCATGTAATGTAATGCTCAAATCTTATTGGACGGCCTGTGTTTTCGCTTTGCGAAACTGAAAGGATTCGTCAGACTGGTTCGGGAAAAAAAAAAAAACATTAGCATTTTCGGTGCATGAATGTTTGCGGTCTGTGTGGAAGCATCCATCCAATCTGTTGTTCTATTCTAGCGCGTCCAATATTCGTTTCACTTTTTCACGCTCAGTGTGGAAAGGCCTTCACGTGAAATCTTTCAGAAATTATTCTAATATGATCTAATATTATCAGTGTTAAAAGTTATGCTGCTTAATATTTTTAATAGTTAAAGTTCAGAAACAGCTAATTGAAAGAAAAGACTTGTAACATAAATATCTTTATTATTATGTTGTAATATCTTAATGTGTCTTTGCTAAATAAATTTATTAATTAAAAAAAAAACTAACCTAAAATTTCTGATGGGGTTATGGTTGTGTAAGTCTATGTATTAGGAATGTAACGATATTATCAATTTCGTGGTATCATGATAGCAAAACTGTCTCGATATTATCGTGGTCATTTGAAGATATGAATCGATATAGGTCTACTGGGCGAAAAGTGTAGATTTGTAAAACATTCTAACATAAAAGGTCTTTAAAGTTGTTTGGGCCATTCTGCTTTGACACAGTATCTATCAAACGAACTAAAACCGAAAGCACAATATGGCTTAATCCATTCATCTAGACTGTTTTCGCTGCGTGTTTCAAAGCGAAGCGCGCACTTCGTTCAGGCGATCAGCTCGTGAGCCGGTGTTTTATGAAAGGCTCCGTTCACAGTAAATGCAGTGGACTCGTTTATTGCATGTGAGTTTAGCACACATTTGTGAACGCAATGGCCACCAGTTACGCTTTATTTTTACGGCAAATGATTACAGCATTTCTTTAGGTTTGTAGTGAAACGCACTTTTGTAAGCCTGTTTTCACTGAAGCTGGAGTTTTCCGTCAAAATAAAAGCTCTCCTGTCGTTTCTGTCAAAATAAAAGCTTAAAAGTGCGGTATGAATTGCTGACAGCTAGCGGTTTAAATGGGTAACATTACTGCAGTCCAAATACAAAATAACTCTTTCAAGTGTCGAAACATGCCTACGAAATATTAATTTTCATTTATTTTACAGTGCAGTTGTTTTACAGTATATGGCTATTAATGTCATAGCAACATCACGAAATTATTGTTATTATTATTATTATATTCTAATTTGTTTGGCTTCCTAAAACACCCGTGTAAATGTAAAAGTCAATTTATTGATTTTTTTTCTCTGACTTAGGTTTTCTTAGTTAGGAACATGGGTTAGAGCTCCTAATTTTGAACTCTCAAAGTGCATTAGATAGAAGAATTTAACTTTAGAAAGTAGAAAATTTTCATGTTTTTTCCCCCTAAGTCTTCCTTTGTCTTTTTTTAAAACATCGCAATAAATATGGTATTGTGGACTTCACATCGCAATATTATCGTATTTTGAGATTTTGATATCGTTACACCCCTAGTATGTATCTGGTTTGTGTATATAAACATTCCATACACAGGTAACCCAGTTAAACAATGTACATATAGTAACTCCACAGGGGTCTAGACTGAGCGCTCAGGCTTTTGGTTGCCCTTCATTTGTTTTGACAGCAGAATTAATTGAGACTAAAAACTGTTTTGGTCAACAAAACATTCCTTCCCCCATATCAAGCTGTTCATTAGGGATTGCGCCGCTGTCAGAGCAATAACCTGTGTGGCACGCTGATGAAATCAGAGCAGCCCTAACCAGCATAAAGAGAGAGAGGTTGAACAAACTTTGTACCACGGAAACAATCCTGAAGTGACACGCTGGGCTGTAGGGAGGTTGCAAGAGCAGTTCAGCGATATCCAGCTGGGATGTGAACTGGCCGCCAGCCAGACACGCAAACTCTCCTTGCTGCGCCATCCAAGAGCCTATGCTCAGCATATGCAATTTAAAAAAAAAAAAAACACACATCCTTAGTTAATGCATGACTGCATGCGCCTCTCATATACAAACACACATGTATGAGCATTCACAAAAGCACATATTTACCTAGCTATCTAAATAAGAACATACCTTAGACTTTTGTTGTTGTTGTTTTAATAAATCTATAATTACCAAAGGCCATCCATAATAGGAACCCAACTGTTTTTTTGTTTGTTGTTTTTTTAAATCTGACTTTTTGAATTATCTTTTTGAGAACAATCGAAAGGATGATTTTGTTCGATTTAGCTAACCTCTGTGGATATTTTTCGGCAATGTTTCCTCAAAGTATTGCTATAAACTCACACGCACATAAATACACACATGTGTTCATGTAAACGAAGCAGTCTGTCTGTTTACATAAGCATAAACAAAACCTAATACCCTTTTTCCAGATTTAGATGGCATTGTTGTGTCTGTTGTTTGGATTTGTGTGCATAAATATTGTTAGATGGAGCCTGGAAGTGTTGTCATTTGCACCATTTCTTGCCTGACATCACTTAATTAGATAAAACTTGTTTGTCGGTCCTACAGCTGGAATGGAAATCATAGAGATCAATCTCCATTGTCTGGCTTTATAAACCTGTTTAGACAAATTGGCTGATTTGTTGTAATAAATAGAAAAAAATTATAGATTTGTGTGTTTTTCTAATTTGGCTATTATTTGGAAACAAGGTTGATGAAAATTTGAGCTAAATCTGACACAGTCTCCTTTTGTGGATGTCCTTAAAAGGATTTTTTGTTATGTTTTCGTTTTTTCTTTTGCTTTGCTTTTGTTTTTGCTTGTTTATTTTTGTAGTTGTTTTGTTTGGTTTTGCGTAATTTATTATTTTCTTAGTTTTTGCATTGTTTTGTTTGATTTTATTTTTGTAGTTGCTTTGTTTAGTTTGGTTTGCCTTGCTTTGCATTGTTTTGTTTTGTTTCACCATTTTTCTGTTGCTTTGTTTTTGCATTGTTTTGTTTCATTTAATTTTTATATTTGTATTGTTTGGTTTTGTTTGCCTTGTTTTGTTTTGCTATTTATTTTTTTGCTTTGTTTTTGCTTAATTTAGTTCCATCTTATTTTTTGAGGTGGTTTGTTTGGATTTGATTGCCTTGTTTTGTTTCGCCATATTTATTTATTTTTTTGCTTTGTTTTTGCTCCGTTTTTTTTCCATTTTATTTTTGTAGTTGTTTTGTTTGCTCTGTTTTGTTTTGGTTTGTTTTTGTTTGCCTTGCCTTGCCTTGCCTTGCCTTGCCTTGCTTTGTTTAGTTTAGTTTTTGTTTAGCTTTACTTTTGTTGTTTTGCTTTGCGTAGTTTTTGAATTGTTTTGTTTCAGTTTATTTTTGTAATCGTTTTGTTTGCCTTGTTTTGTTTTGTTTCACTTTATTTTTGCATTGTTTTGTTTCATTTTTTTGTAGTTATTTTATTTGATTTGCCTTGCTTCGTTTTTTGTTCCACTTAATTTTTTCTTCTGCTTTGTTTTTGCATTGTTTCATTATATTTTTGTATTTGTTTTGTTAGCCTTGTTTTGTTTCGTCTTATTATTTCTTTTTTTGCTTTGTTTTTTCACTGTTTTGTTTCATTTTATTTTTGTAGCTGTTTTGTTTGCTATTTTTGTTTTTATTTTTGTAGTTGTTTTGTTTGTTAGCTTTGTATTTTTGTTTTGTTTTGCTTTTTTTTTCTTTTGCTTTGCTTTGTTTTTTAATAGTTTTGTTTCATTTTGTTTGATTTGGTTTTGTTTAGTTTCACTTTGTTTTTTTTCTATTGCTTTGCATTGCTTTGTTTTTGCATTGTTTTGTTCCATTTCATTTTTGTATTTGTTTTGTTTGTGTATAGTATATAAATAAACCAACTAATTTGATATTTTGGGCTTATGATGTTAATTGAAGTGGTTCTTTCAATTTATTCCTGTGTGTATGTGTGTATTTGGGTACAAGTGTGTCTGCTGACGGTATGTGACTTTTAGTTCTGATTGTGTGATCAGAGATGAGCTTAAACAAACAATAACAGAGATAGGAGAGCGAACTGATCTGTTGCAGTAGAGTAGATCAGTCATACTGTATCTACGTCAGCGTGTGTGATGTGTGCCTGTCGTGACTGCTCTGAACAGTCCGCTCACGGCCACCGATCTCCAGGGAAACTCTATTGAACCGCTTGAGTTAAATATCACACGCTTTTGTTTTTTCAGGTCAGGGCATTTTCTGTGCAACGAAAATAGCGCCCCGGGCTCTCTTGCTGAGGTCTGGTAGTAGTAAAATGCTGTCTTTCGTTTTCTTGGACAAGCATTAGCTTTTACGCGCATTAACACAAAAGAAAACACACTCTAAAGGGCTCTTAGAGCACTGAGGGGCATCTCTCCTCTCTTTACGGCCAGTCACGAAAGCACAGAATTAATATTAATATGCTGTTCAGGGTATTTATTAAGAATCTATGTCTGAAATAAATGAGGTTTGTAAGATTAAAATTCCATTTAATTTTGAATTCTTTTATTCCGCATTTTAACTTCACTCTGAAATGTTGTTGGGTCATGACTGCAAAACCCTAAACAGCAAAAACACAGTGAAATTGGCAGAGTTTGTGTCAGTATGGAAATGAGTCATGTTGAAAGTGTAAAAGCTTGGAGGTAAATATGCAAAATTGATGAGCAAGAAATGAAGCGTACAGTTTGTTGTTGTTTTTTTTTTTACAGCCGCCTGTGTGTCATTTCAGTGTTATATTAATTCATATTTTCAGTGCAGATTAGTGTTCAGCAATTGACTTAGTGTTATCAGCGCTGCACATCATTGGATTGGATTTGTGTGTTTATTTGATTTGTGAGGTTAAAAACAGAAGTGGTTTCAGGCATTTGTGTGTGTACATGTGTGTGTGTGAGCGCATTGATTAGTGTGTGTTGTTTGTTGGCTGTGAACTAAATGCTCTGGCTTAAAGGGGAAGTCAGATCGTGCTGATTGCCACCAGACCAACTGATGACTCTGTAAATTTGCTTGCCAGAAAAACTGACCTTCGTGTGTGTGTGTGTGTGTGTGTGTGTTACTGTTTTTGTGGACTTAAATGCATGATTTTATGAAACACTATAAAAACATGTAATAAAAAATAGTTTTAATACCAAATATTACACCATATCATAATTCTTGAATTCAAGATACTGTAACACAACATCCATTCAGTCATTTGTGTTTGTTTGTCTGTTGTAATTACAGGCCCCATTGAATTTGAGGAATGTAATGTCTCAGTCGCCACAGAAGGTCTGCATTAATTTCTCTCTGTTCCCATTTTCGTTTTTATTGATATAGGAAGAATATAGAATATATAATTTCTCTTTACTGTCACTTATTACATCTCTTTATAATAGTTCACTTAGATTTTTAGTTTTGTAGCTATTGCATTGTTTGAAAAACATAATACCTATTTTAAGATCTGTTTCAGATGCAACCATATTTGTGTAGATTTGTAATAATCATTGCTGTCTGTTTAGGTGCAAAACCCAGAAAAAGAAAAACCTTTGCCATACCAGGCCGACGGAGAGATAAAGACACAGATTCCACGTAAGTGTTGACTATTACTTTAATCTGATCTCACTTGTTCTCACTTTATATGTATTTTTTTTTTTAAGAATTCAGCTATTTTAACCAAATTTCCAAACTTACAGTTTTTCATAATATTTTGTTAGATATTGGTAACACTTTACAATAAGGTGTAATTTGTTAACATTAGATAATGTATTAACTAACATGAACGAACAATGAACAATTTGTTTTTTTACACTATTACACTTTTACACTTTTTTACACTATTTATTAATCTTTGTTAATGTTAGTTAATAAAAATACATTCATTGTTTGTTTGTGTTAGTATACAGTGCATTAACTAATGTTAAATTTTTTGTAGAATCTGGAGTCTCTGATAAATATAAAGTTCAAAATAACAGGATTTATCTGAAATAAGTTCTTTGTAGCATTAAATATGTCTTTACTGTCACTTCTGATCAATTTGATGTTTCCTCAATGAATAAAGGTAATCATTTCGGTAACACTTAAAAATTTTCTAACTAGTTTAAACAAATTTTGCACTTTGTGATCTTTATTTAATTGCTTATTTAGTTAGAATACAATTTCTAATTAAACCATTATAATATATGATGGTAACACTTTACAGTAAGGTGTCATTTGTTAACATTAGTTAATATATCAACTTAACATGAATGAAATATAAACAGTAAATTTATTATACTTTTTATTAGTCTTTGTAAATGTTAGTTAATAAAAAAAGTCCATCTTTGTTAGTTCACAGTGTTTTAACTAACTTAAATACAACTTTTGATTTTAATAATGCATTAGTAAAGTAGTAAATAACTTAGGTAGTTAACTAATTAACTTTATTGTAAAGTGTTAACGAGATACTTGTTATAATTTTATTTGACAAAGAGGAATATGGACTTTTTTTTGAATGAAATGAAGTAAACTTAATAATAACTTATTTTTGGTATGGAGAGCTTTTGTAATTTAGACCAATATTGTTTGAGTAATTGTAATAAGTTATATTTGCATAGTAAATTTGCATTTGTGGAAAAATGAAATTTCAATTTCTATGAACTTTTCTGTCTTTAATAGTGAATCGGCTGAAGTAGAAGCTGTTGTGAGTACACGTTTTTCTTTTTTTCTATATAATCATTACCTTTACTATTATTATTGGAGAAAATGATTCATATTTTGAATGTTACAGTACATTAATACAATACTAACAGTGTTTTTTTTACAATTTCATAATATGAAACGTATTTTCTTCTGATCAAAGTGTACTCTTTCTTGTTATTTTGGAGAAAGTCCATTTGAGTCGCACCCACAAAGCTCCTTTTGTTCGTCTTTCTTTCAGAACGCGTCCAACGGAGCTCCCCCGGGTTTCTACGGTGCTATAGATCTTCATAACGCCGTGAGTGGTGACCTAATGTTGTTGAAGGATTGTCTATAATTCTTACAATGTTAAGCAAAGACAACATAGTGTAAATACTTCTTGCGATATTGCTAACAATAGTGTGTTTTACCTCAGTCGGACTCTCCCTGTGTTGTGATGTATTGAAGAGTGTGAATAATAGGATTTAGTCTGTGGTGTGTTCTGTGTTTTTCTGCAGAATGTGCCTCAGCTGGACGAGGAGGGCTTCTGTATCCGACCAGAAGTCAACGAGAATGATATCCTTTCTCCAGATCCATCTCTTCCATCCCTCACACACACACACACACTTTCATCTTAGCCATAGAAACATCTCTTTCATCGCCTCTACTAATTTTTTTGGCCTGAGAACAGTGATAACTTTCTTTATTCCACTTTTATCTGAATCGCTGCCAAGTCAGATTTTCTTCATTCTTCTGTTTTCTTTACCAAAGCTGCATCATCGCTCTGTGTGAACTGGAATACATGTTAAAAAATAAAATTAAATGCACAATCTGATTTTCTTAGCTCATAATACTATAGACAAATTTTCATTCCCCCACACTTATCTTTTTTGTGTGTGAACCGTTTTCCTTAACGATTCTGATCACATGCCAAAGAGAACTCCTTCTATTCATCCAGTGACTCAGAAGATGAGGACGAGCCAAGAAAATTCCACGTCCAGATCAAACCCGTGCAGACAAACAACGGCACACACCAGCACAAAGCCACCATCGACGAGCTGAAGGCCTCGATTGGAAACATCACGCTTTCGCCCACCCCTGCCGTAAGAGACGCCTTACACCAGCACACACTCACACACTCACTGTGTAAAGATCCCATGACTGCATATTCCTCACATACAGACTTTGCATTCACATCTATGCATACACAGAATAATGCAAGCTTCTCTCCCTCTATAAAGGGTGATTGTACAGCGTCAGCAGAGAGACTTGTGATTGGTTGATATCATTTACAGTCATGTTTATGCTTCCCACACACTTCATCTCTTCTTCCAAAACCTCCGTTGGCCCAGGAGACACTAGAGGGCGCTATTTGATTATGATATTTACAGGTGGTCCATAGAGATGCTCTATGCTTTCACACTCCACCCCCCACACAGTCCTGATTTGTGCAATTTTATTTTGTTTGGGTGTGTTTGTTACGCACCTGTGGTCGTTATAAGGATTTAACTAGCTCATTGAAAATAATATCGTGTTGGCACAATGGACATTAGACTTTTCCAGCGAGGGAATGAGCGTTTAATTAATCTCAAGTGGTTTGTGTTTGCGTTATTCACAATGACATGATGGGTGGAATTACACATGTACTGGTTTGTGCAAAGATGAGCTGCCGTTGTGTCATTTAGTGTCACGAATGAAGTGTGCGTTTGTGTGTGTGTGTGTGCGCGTGTACAGTTGTGTGGTCAAGCGCTTCCTCCTGCACACACTGTGAGCCTGTGGACCATCTGTGTGTGTGTGTGCTGTTGGTAAACAAACCCATGCAACTTCCTGCCTGAAATCTCACCACAGGAAGCACGGAAGGACTCTGTTTCTAATGAGCAAGATCACGTAGGTAAACACGCGCACACACACAGGCTCACGAAACTGTGTTCGTAACAAAATGTTTTGTTCAATAGTTTCTTGGTAAAAGAGGCGGACAATGTCTTGAGATGTTCAGAGCCAGTACAAATAAATGTAATTATTTAATGCTGCGTATACTGCAAATACATTTGCATATTTATGTGCTTAATAAAAATACCCCGTAATTGTACTTGTAGTATACTAAACTGGTATACGTAAAGTCTGCTATATTGGAAGAACTCATTTTGTACTTAAAGCACTTTAATTGTCTGAACGTAGTGCTTAAGTCCAACTAAAGATATACTGAAGTATATTTGATTGTGCTGAAGTGCAACTATTGCAAGTATACTTCAGGTACACTTTAAATATCTTGCATTTAAAGACTGATATTATTCAAAGATCATACAATCATCATTAATAGTGACATAAAAATGCATTTTAGGCTTATTATTAAGAAATGTGCATTGTGCACAAGTAGTACTTTCAGTAAAGTGTAATTACAATATGTCAGTAACATATGTTAATAGATTTGAACTTTACTTACAGTAGTATGAAATAAATGTATTTGAAATGTATTACTTTTTGACTAGGGAGGGTTAGCAGCTTTTTTACTTTTCTTTTAAAATAAATTATGCTAACACTTTACGGTAACATTCTACAATAAGGTTCATTAGTTTAAGGTTCATAAGTTAACTACTTTAGTTAACATGAGCTAACAATGAACAATACTTCTACAGCATTTATTAATCTTAGTTAAGTGTTACCTACTTTACAATAAGGTTCATTAGTTAACATTAGGTAACTACTTTAGTTAACATGAACTAAGAATAAACAATACTTCTACAGCATTTATTAATATTAGTTAATGTTAATTTCAGCATTTACCATGCGTTATTAAGATCACAAGTTTGCATTAGTTAATGCGCTGTAAACTAACATGAACAATGAACAACCATATTTTTGACTAGCATTAACAAAGATGAATAAATATTGTAATAAATGTATTGTTCATTGTTCTTTCATGTTAGTTAATACATTAACTAATGTTAACAAATGATTATATGTTATGTATACATATATGTATATAACATCTGTTATAAGAGTTTAATTAGGAATTGTATTATAACTAAATAAGCAATTAAATAAAGATCACAAAGTGCAAAATTAATTAGAAAGTTTAGTTACCGAAATTATTACTTTTATTCAAAAATGACAGTATATGTAATATTACAAAAGTCTTATTTCAGATAAATGTTATTTTGAACTTTGTATTTATCAGAGACTCCAGATTCTCCAAAAAAAAAAAAAAAAAAAATGTAAGCATCGCAACTATGCATTTCCAACACTGATGATGATAAATGTTTCTTGAGCATCAAATCAGCATATTAAAATGATTTCTGAAAGATAATGGGACACTGACGACTGGAATAATGGCTGCTAAAAAATTCAGCTTTGCATCACATGCATTAAAATAGAACATTTGAAAATAGAATTTTAAATTGTAACAGTATTTAACAATATTACTGTTATTGCAGTGGTTTTGACCAAATAAATGCAGTCTTGGTAAAAACATTTTTTTTTTTTTTAAATGTACCAATCAAACTTTTGAATGATAGTGTATTTGTATTGTCTGATAAGCATTGTATCAGCCACTATGGACAGGATAAAAACAAGTTAGTTGGTTAGTTATCTGTAACATCGTTTGTAACTATGATTTTCTCTTTGTCCAAGATTTCGTCTGTCCTACTGCTCAGTTTCACTCTTTTGCATGTTTTACGCTCTCTCTCGGCATTCCTCGCTCTTCATCCCGTTGTGACGCTTTGAAACGACAGAGTGATGTATTTCTGCAATAACACGTCCTCACAAGTGCCAGCTTGTGTTTTCAGTGAGCACAGCCGGGGCGACAGTTTACATTAGACACCTTCGCTGCCGCCTCTGTTGGCTCTGTTTGAGATGGATTAATACACATCTTTTAGGAAAGCTCTTCATCATTCGTTTCACCAGGCTTGAGCTTTCTGTCATCCCCCAAATGTACTCTGAAATATTTACACGTCTCAAAAACGACATTCACCATACTGAACATTTGTCTTTGTGTAGCGTATCAGAGTTGTGCTTCCTTTGATTCTCAGTCTCATTTCTTTTCGTCGCCCTGTTTGTTTCATTTTTTAGGCGGATATGTTTTATGGCAGTTTTGGTTAAGTCAGGAAATCTAGGTGATGACGAATGCCATGTCATCTGTTGTAGATTATTGGTATTATTGAGCTTTCCATTTCCATTTCCCCCAGTCTTCTGTTGTCTCTCTTTCCCCTTCATGTGCTCTCTCTCTTTTTCGTTGGCGGGTGTGTGGCCTGGGTGCTGTAATTGAACCCATTTGCCACTCTCTGCCTATGGGACTAAACCTTGCCTTCACTTTTCTCTGTGCATATATGTGTATTTATATGCATGTGTTTGTTTGTATGTTTCCACAGTTTTTTCCTTCACAGTTTAGCATTTAGTTACATTTATGGTCCATACTTCTTTGTGTTTCTTTTCATCGAATGCAACAAAAATAAGTGAGATTTTTTTCCATTCACTCTGGGCAGAGATGCTGCGTATGAGTCACTTTGAATACACAATAAACCAAGCCTTCCCATCGTTGTGCATTTGTTGCCGTTTTGCTAATTGACTCTTGTTGACATTTCTGAGCCTCAAAACAATCCGGTAGTGAGTTCGGTTGGATTCTCTGCCACTCATTTCCTTGTGTTTAGACTGCCTGCAGAATATTATTGCTGAACTTATGGTTTGAATATGTAATCTCACTAGTGTGGTTCTCTGCTCATTTTTCTGTGTGTGTGTGCATCGTCCTGTGAGGCCAATATCTATTGAACGAATGTGGGGATGAAGCACTTCGTGTCTTCTGCTGTTTTCATAACTCCTCTCACTCTCATTAATAAAAGCCTGTTTTCATTTCCAGGTTCATATGAAGAAGAACCAATCCAGTGAGTATTCTTCTTTTTTTTTCTTTTTTTTTGTATCCTCCCTCCATCCCTCTGTCACTCTGAAGGTTTGGCTCTGGAGAGCGCCTGCCATTTTGACTTCTCTTTTTAGTTTTTCTTGGCCGTGACGTTTCTCGTCAAGCCTCCTTCATCTCACTCCGGTGACCCCTCCAAAGCCAACTCATCCCATGAGAAAATAAACATCATCTCCCATTTTTTCCTCATCTGAGTAGCATAGCATTGCCTCCTTAAGCCATGAGCAAGATTAACTGCTTAATTGTGTGTTTATGTTTTTCTATCCATCATAATTTTACATTTTTCCAGTAAATTGTGGCTTAAACGAACACAGATGCATGCCAGAATGTAGTGTTTACACTGCGGCATGTTCTCACATCAAGAGCGACGATTTTAACCTCCCAGGAAAGTTTTACATACTTTAAATCCGTAAGACAGTAATTGAGCTTACAGTAGAAATGTTTTGTTATTCTTGCGCTGGAACGGTAAACATTTCTTCAAAGAGCACATTTACCGCAAACCTCTTGCACGTGCTGAAATTGATAAGGTCTGGCGGATAATTTTATCCGATAAGTCCTTTAATCCAGTAGATGTTATGTTTTATCTGAAATCACACCAAGATGCTATTTCAGGAACGACAAATGAGAGTCGAGAGAGAATTCGGTTTTTATGTTTTAAGGGAACAGTGTTTAAATTCTTTTTACAAACTGGTTTTGTGGCTTATTGGTGTTGAGCCAAAATGTTCTTTTTAGTACTGATAAATGGCCAATATTAAAAAATGGTACTATTTCGTGTAAATAAAATAAATGAAACACTAAAAAAATCTGTTTTAAATGCAACAACTGATTTTAGACATCATGACATTTAGAGTGTACAGTAGAAAAATTGATATTTGTGACCCTGGACCACAAAACCAGTCATAAGGGGCAGTCTTTTTGAAACTAAGATTTATACATTATCAAAGCTGAATAAATAAGCTTTCCATTGATGAATGGTTTGTTAGAGTAGGACAAAATTAGGCTGAGATACAGCTATTTAAAAATCTGGCATCTGAGGGTGCAAAAAAAATCATCACCTTTTAAAGTTGTCCAAAGGAAGCAATGCATATTACTTATTAAAAATTAAGTTTTGATATATTTATGGTAGAAAATGTACATTATATCTTCAAGGAACATGATCTTTACTTAATATTCTAATGATTTTTGCCATATAATAATTTTGACTCATACAGTGTATTTTTGGCTATTGCTACAAATATACCCATCCTGCTTACGACTGGTTTTGAAGTCCAAGGTCACATTTATTTGGAGATTTATTGAAGAATACATTTAACTGTTACAAAATTGTTAGTGTTTTTAAAGTTTATTTTTAGTGAGCAATGGATGACTGCAAATGGTATTCTAAATGGTAAATGTGCACAGTTCAGTATCCAATATCAAATCTAGCAAAGATATATTCCTTATTATGAGGCACTTGGGCATCTTAGGTATATAGAATATACTGAGTATATTTAGTAGTGATTGTTATTGTAAATGTGGATCTCACACATACTGTAGGAATGATACGACAACAAACATTCCCTGCTATAAAACCGAAGGCAGGTGAGTTTGCTGAGCGTTCCCACGCTCTCTTTTGGTCCATAGCTGCGTTTATGTTGGTGGGAATGAGGGATTTTTGTGAGGCTTAAAAAATGTGCAAATTACAAAACTAATTGTATGTACCAAAATTATCATTGGTAACTAATTTAATCTGTTGTCTTTTAACACTGTCATTTGTTCTTTGTGTATAACATACTGTATGTCTTTGGGAATTGATCTTGAAGGAGAAGTTCATTTCCAGAACAAAAATTTACTGATAATTTACTCACCCTCTTGTCATCCAAGATGTTCATGTCTTTCTTTCTTCACTCGTAAAGAAATTATGTTTTTTATGGATTTCTGTCCATTTAGTGGACTTCTGTGGTGCTCGCAAGTTTGAACTTCCAAAATGCAGTTTAAAAGCAGTTTCAAAGGGCTATAAATGATCCCAGCTGAGGAAGAAGGGTCTTATCTAGTGAAACGATTGTTTATTTACATAATTTATATACTTTTTAACCTCAAATGCTCATCTTGTCTATCTGCGTGAACTCTGTGCATTCCGGTTCATGACAGTTAGGGTATGTATCTTTTTTTGTAAAGTGCGTTTGACCTTCTTTGCACGCTCACTGAAGTTGGAGGAGAAAATGAGGAGTTTTTCGACATACCTTCTTGAAACATTCTTGAACCGGAATACACAGTGTTCACGCAGAGCTAGACAAGATGAGCATTTGAGGTTAAAAAATAAATAGTAATTTTTTATTTATTTATTATTATTTTTTTTTTTAGAAAATAACTGATCATCTGGCTAGATAAGACCTTTCTTTCTTTTTTGACTGGGATCATTTAGAGCCCTTTGAAGCTGCATTTAAACTGAATTTTGGAAGTTCAAACTTGCGAGCACCATAGAAGTCCACTAAATGGACCGAAATCCTGAAATGTTTTCCTCAAAAAACATAATTTCTTTACGAGTAAGGAAAGAAAGACATGGACATCTTAGATGACAAGGGGGTGAGTACATCATCTGTACATTTTTGTTCTGGAAGTGAACTTTCTTTAATATGTACCATTTAAAATGTACTATGCAGATCATTTATAGCATGTCATTTTAAATGTATGTATTTGATACTTGACCTGTGATAAATGGGGTTGCAAGAACATGTGTCTCATGTAGTACTCAACTTACAACCAGTTTTTAACCACCTGACATGGCACTTAATGGTCAGAAACACTGTCTTTGCTCAAGCAAGTGACTACTGCAGTTTGTTTTCGGACTTCTGTATTGTAAGCCTATGCCTTAACAATCTAGTATTTAATTTGTTAACAATTTTTACTTCATGAAACACATGAGCTGCGTTTTTAATCAGGGCCCAATGAGCAGTGCCCAGTTGTAAGGACTCTTAGTTAAGAAGTTAAGAAAACCCTCAAGAAAAATTTATTTGCTTAATTTAAGAGTTTTCTTGCAACTGGTTCCAGATTATGAATGAAGCCTGAAGAGTTGCCCCATTACTCAATTGTGTGTTTTTTCATTGTTTTACAGGTGATGAACTGGCAAGACCCAAGATACCGCAGACATCCTTTAATGAGTAAGAGAAGCTTTGTTGTCAAAGGAGAAGTTCACTAACAGAAGAAAAATTTCCTGATAATTTACTCACCCCCATGTCATCCAAGATGTTCATGTCTTTCTTTCTTCAGTCGAAAAGAAATTAAGGTTTTTGAGGAAAACATTCCTCAAACATTCCTAACTTTTCTCCATATAGTGGACTTCAATGGTGGCCAGCGGGTTAAAGGTCCAAACTGCAGTTTCAATGCAGCTTCAAGGGCTCTACACAATCCCAGCCAAGGAATAAGGGTCTTATCTAGCAAAACGATCAGCCATTTTCTTCAAAATTGTCCAACATCGTTTTTGCTTTTTTGTAAAGGGCGTTTGGTTTTCTTTGCACATTCACTTCGTAAACACTGTACTTCCACCTACATCATGTGTGCTTGATTATGTAATGCGTGAGAATGAGCTAGTGCAAGATGAGCATTTGTGGTTAAAAAGTATATAAATTTGTATCTATACAAGAAGTCATTTCACTAGATAAGATCCTTATGCCTCGGCTGGGATTGTGTAGAGCCCTTTGAAGCTGCATTAAAATTGCAATTTAAAATTCAACCCATTGACCCCCATTGAGGTCCACTATGTGGAGAAAAATCCTGGAATAAGTTCTTAATTTCTTTTCGACTGAAATAAGAAAGACATGAACATCTTGGATGACGTGGGGGTTAGTAAATAATCAGGAATTTTTCATTCTGGAAGTGAACTAATCCTTTAACCCTGTCACATTATTTGGAAAAAATTGTAAGCAATTATTCACTTTGTTGTACAACTTTCTTTCTTAACTTCAAACAGCAGGTTAGCCAGTAATGACCTGCTGTCTCTGGATCCATTTGGCCCGACCAGCACCAGCTCCACCTCCTCCATACCCCACTCATCAGGTAATGCCATCTGTTGTACTACAGCAAATACACACTCTTCTGGGTACAGCGAAACAAAACTCTGTATTAATGTCATTAATATATTGTTGTCAGACACCATTTATAAATCCAAACATATACACACGAGTATGTACAAGTTACATTTATATATTTAAAACAATTCTCAGGGTCAGCATCTACACTAATCTCAATGACAAAGTTCAGCTTGACAGTGATGGAGTCAGAACGTTCTTCATCGACCACACACACACACACACTGTACAGTCAGACAGTCGTAAGTCATTCACCCCTCCATCCCCCAGCCTCTGGGAGTCTTGTCTTAGGTCTGACCTCCTTCATTATTGATGATGCTTACAGGCTGGTGAAAGTGTCTGGGCTTTTCCAGTCCACAACAGTCTCCTCTAGAGAGCTCGCTCAGGCTGCTGTTGTCACGGAAACCCTCATATCCCACAGCGACTTCGTATCTCACTCAGTTTGTCCTCTGCTTTAGTATGAAATCTTTTGTGAATGCCATGGGAAAAATGTTATTGTTTTTTTTGGTTGTTTTTAGTTGCGAGTTTTATTTTTTATTTTTGTTCATTTTTGTTTGTGTACTGTTTTACATTTTGTTATTATAGAATGTTTTGTTTTTTTTTGGACTATTATTTTTATTCTCAATTAACTATTTATTATTTCATATCGTAGATGTACATGCAAATATTTTTAACAGAATTTATGTAGGATACTCAAATTGTGGCTTTTAATTGTTTTATAGAAAATATTTTAGACTTTCTAAATGATGTGTGGTAATAGTTAATTTTGAAAGACATATTGTTGGTAAATTCTAGTGCGATATAGTTTTAAAAGGCATCATTTGCAAACAAGTGAGTGCTTTTTTTCACGGATAAGCCACTCAATGCCGTCACTGAAAAAAGGCAACCCGTCATTAAAGCTCTGACCTTAGCTACGAGGGCCAATCATAATCCAGAGTTAATTGGCACCTTCAGAGGTCAGAGGGCGGAGTTTGGAGTCCCCATGTCACAGACATTGTCAAACATGATCTTGTTACGGGTCTGACCTGGCAAAGGAACAAAAAGAGCAACGAAGAGGCTATAGGATGTTAGTAACATAGTAGGTAGGTATTGCACTTGCTTTTTTCCCCCTCCTGTGTGCTATTGTGCTATTTAGTTTAGTTTTTTTTTGCTTTTGATTTGTGTTTTATTTATTTCATGGGTCTTAATATGTTTTAACTGAGGCTTATTTAAGTTGTCTTTTTATTTTTCTCATCCTTGCTTTTATTTGTTCAATGCTTTTTTTTTTCTTAGACCTGGCTTCTCTCTTCTTAGTATCTTTCCCTACCTCTCCCCCACTGCAATTAAGTGATGAGGTTTTTGAAGACTTAGGTAATGCTTATGAACCATGCCTGCAGTTTAATCATCACAATAAAAGTCTTCTCATAACAGACACTGACCCAAATGGCTCAAGATATGCAAAAATGTGAATGATGATAGGAATGTTTTGCTTGGACTCACCCCTAATATTTGAGTGTTTTGAGTGAATATGAGTGTTTTCAACACTTTCTGTGCAGAGAAGATAAGCACAGAGACACACTTCATTGACCCAGACCTTTCAACAATGTTATTTTATTTTTATTTATTTAGTTATTATTTAACAGGGTTTTTTTTAATATTTGGCATTCATTTATGTTAGTGTTTCATTTGTTTTATTTTATGGATTTGTATTAGTTGTGACTGACTGCATTGCATGAAGTTTAGCTGACCGTTAGCTTTAAGATCACCAGGTTATTTGTTTTGAGGGATTTTTAAAAGTACATATATCAGTGGGACACTACAATAGTTTATAACCATTTATAATATATTTTGTGATGTTTTATTAATTCATAATTAGTTTTATTTTAAAAATGTATTTTTTTTATTTTGTTATTTTTTAGTTTTATTATTTTTGTTTTATAATTGTATACTCTTTTTTTTTTTGGCTTCAATTTGTATACAGTCAAAAGTTTTCATACACCTTTCAGAATATGCAAAATGTTATTTATTTTGCCGAAATAAGAGGGATCATACAAAATGCATGTTATTTTTATTTAGTGCTGACCTGAATAAGAAAATTCACATAAAACTTTTACATATAGTCTGCAAATAATAATAAAATTTTTAAAAATAACCCTGTTCAAAAGTTTACACACACTTGATTCTTAATACTGTGTTGTTACCTAAATGATCCACAGCTGTTTTTTTGTTTTTTGTTTAGTGATAGTTGTTCATGAGTCCCTTGTTTGTACTGAACAGTTAAAACTGCCCGCTGTTCTTCAGAAAAATCCTTCAGGTCGCACAAATTCTTTGGATTCTAATCATTTTTCTGTTTTTGAACCCTTTACAACGACTGTATGATTTGAGATCTTTTCACACTGAGGACAACTGAGGGATATTTTTTAAAAAATTCAACTATTACTTTCTCTTGTAGACCATATGTAAACATCTTTTATGTGAAATATCTTATTCAGGTCAGTACTAAGTAAAAAATTACATACATTTTGTATGATCCCTCTCATTTTGGTAAAATAACATTTTGCAGATTCTGCAAAGTGTATGTAAACTTTTGACTTCAATTATATATGTAAATTTGGTATAAACTGTGGTGTTCATATGGCATTTTTATATGTAATTTTGTGAAACATAAAGCTGTATTCAACATTTGGATTCAGAGTCTGCATAGATGCACATCCAGGTCTTTTTTTTGTTTGTTTTTTTTTTTCATTTTCTCCACATAGTCTTTTTAGCATGCCTGTCAGTATGTAGTATATTTTTACAACCATGCATTACTCTTTTCTCTCTGATGACCCTTGTAACAGAAGTGGATTTACAATCGGAGCCCACCTCTCCTTCAGCAGTCAGTCTTGAGGTTAACGAGGCTCCTGCTTTCCCCCTTCCCTCCAAACTCCCTCCTCCTGCCGGTCTTGCCAAGCCGTGCACGCCGCCATTCGCTGCTCTCTCCTCTCCTCCCTCCACCTCTCCTTGGGAGTTCCCTGATGAGATTGTTGCTCCCCTCCACCCTGGCCCAACTCGAGCCATGAGCGTGCCTCCAGCCCTACAGGCTGCTCCTAAGGACTTTGCTACCCACAAGCCCCCTCTAAGTGCTCCCGCCACTGGTCCAGACGCACTTTCGTCCTGGGCCCAGAGCCAGTGGATTGCCTTTAATGATGCCTTTGTGCCATGCCGTGGACTGTCCCATCAACCAGCAAGGCCTCGGTCGGTGCCTGTTTCTCAACAGCTCAAGCTTTTCTCAAGAGATCCTGCTGACCCATTTGGCAGCTTTGGGAGAGAGGAGAGCGCCCCCTCTCTGAAGGAAACACCAGCCCAACCCATGCAGGATGGTAATATTGAGAAATGAGAGTTCTAAGCATGGCTGCAAGACAGTGAGATGTGTACTGTGGTTTAAACCTATTTTTTTAATGTAACTTGTTTTCATTTATTGTAACTGATTTGGTTTTATTTATTTATTTATTTTTCCCAGTTATAATTTTATTTTACATTTCTGTTTGATTGATTGCTGAACATGTGTATTTTACTTTTGCTTTTTCTGCATTGAATATTGATTTAAATAATACAAATGTAACAAAACAACCTGTAAGCCATCATAGTCTTAGTTAATGTTTAGCTGGATGCAGTAAGAAAATGTTTGGTTTGATTTGTTTTATACAATATATTGTATTTTTTATTTCTGTTTTTTATTTTTGCTGAATTTTGGTTCAGCTACACACACTTTCTGTATTGATTATTGATTTAAATTTGTTTTTAAAGTACTTTTAGCTGGATGCAGCAGGAAAATGTGACCCAAGTTTTTTTTTGTAATTGGTTCACCTACCAGAGTAACTCAATGCAAATGTGTCCGCAAATTCGCTCAGAAATATAATATCCAGCATTTTCATTCCAGAACAGTGTGACTAAGATGGTTTAAAAGGTGCAGATGTTTCTTTTTGTTTCTTTACTTGATCTTATTTTTATACTTATTTTCTGTATTCACTTTCTGTTTGTCCATGATTTATGAATTGTTTATGTTGTGATGTTGGCCCTTGCATGTGCATTAGATCTTTAGATTTAACTGTTAGTTTGTTTCTGCAAGACTGCGTGATGTCAAACCCAATTTAGCGACATTTTGAATGTTTTTCAACAATGTTGGTTTTAATTATGCTCAGAGTGCGCTACCTCCCTTTTCCCTTGTTGTGATTCTAACATTTGTGATCATATTTTTTGTTTTTTTTGCATGCACAGTTCCACCTCCAAACAGGCCAACCACGCCCCTGGGCACAGCAACCATTGTCCCGCCTCCAAGACCATTATCCCGGCCCAAACTGCCTGCAGGCAAATTGACGGGCATCAATGAGACTGTGAGTAAAGAAGATTTTTCCCTGATTCCCCCTCAGCCAAGCTATATTATAGGGACTGAACTTGAACCAAATGAAGATTGAATGCAGTGAATTATTAATCAGTTAGTTGTTTTTTGCAGGGCCGACCGTTCAGCCCTCCCAAGATGTCCAACTCCAGCCCTCCTCCAGCTGCTCCTCTGGCTCGTGCCGAAAGCTCCTCCTCTCTCAGCTCCAACACCTCCTTGAGCGCCAGCAACACACCTACTGTCGGTGAGTTTTCAATTTCACACGCTCCAATACACGCATTAAGATAAACACAAGCATTCATTCATCATCTGCATTCACATGATGCATCACTGATTCTTACACTTCATTTATTACATGTATTACTCCATTATGATAACAATAAAATCATAATTCATATATATTGGGTTATTTGTTGAAGATATTTTTCAAAATTTCCACGTCTAAGAGAAACTAACATGCACAAATAATACACTACACATTTTATTTCATTATATGTTCGACACATCACTTACCAGATCACACCATCCTCATTCTTCACTGTTGGGCTGTGTTCTCGCCCTATTTTTTTTCTTTCTCTTTGTGGTTTCATTCCTTTCATTTTGAATTAAGAGGACGATCTGTTCGTGGGGAAACTGCCCACATTTGAGAAGCGATGTGAGACTCCTGCAGGTACAGTGGAAAGAACCCAGAAGAACATTTTGTTCTAACTTACTAACAAACTCATGAATGATCATCTGTCCTTGATCAACCAACTGCATAGTCCCATCTGCTAAACCACACCCTATTCCCATTCTGTGACTCACCATGTGATCTTCGGTGTGTTATACCAGCTTCGAACCAGTGCGGATGATCTCTAATCGTTAAACTGACTATTGTGCTGCTGTTGTATTGTGGCTGTTGAGGATGCATGGCAAAATAGTGCGGATCATAATTGCTCAAAGATGTCTTTTCCTTTTTCCTGTTGATTTTTCAGTCACTACAAAGATTTGAACTGAAACACATTCCTCTGACTATTTTTGATTCGTTCACCCAAAAATGAAAATTCTGTCACTAACTACTCACCCTCATGTAGTTCCACACCCGTTAGACCTTCGTTCATCTTCAGAACACAAATTAAAATATTTTTGATGAAATCCGAGAGCTTTCTGATCCTGCATAGACAGCAATGAAAATGACACGTTCAAGACCCAGAATGGCAGTAGGAACATCGTTAAAATAGTGGTTCAACTGTAATTTTGTGAATCAACAAGAATACTTTTTGTGCACGAAGAAAACAAAAATAATGACTTTATTCAACAATTGCATTTCTTCTGTGTATATCGACACACTCACAAGAGTATCACAATGTAGCCGGCAATTTTGGATGCTTTGCACCTTGTTTGCAAGCAGAGGAATGCACAAAAAAGTATTCTCGTTGCTGTCTATGCAGCGTCAGAAAGCTCTCGGATTTCATCAAAAACATCTTAATTTGTGTTCTGAAGATGAATGAAGGTGAGTAATTAATGACAGAATTTTCATTTTTGGGTGAACTATCACTTTAAATGTCTGTTTTTAAATGATTTTTTTCTTTCTGTCTCTCTTTCTTCTTTTCGTTTGCCTCACAGGGACATCTCGTGGGCCCAGTCCAGTGACACTGGCTTCCCAGGATGCATTGCCCATTGCAGTAGCATTCACAGAGTCGGTTAATGCCTATTTCAAAGGAGCAGATCCCAGCAAGTGAGTTTCACATCATCTGCCCTGCTCAGTCCATACAGACATTATATTTTATACACAATATAGAAAGTTGCATAATTATGATCTCCATGCCTAGAAACATCAATGAATAATAGAGTTAATACAGTTTTAGAAAGTAATTGGAAATGGAAAATTTGTATTTTCCAAAATAATTCATTACACTGTGTCCTAACTACACACAACATGACAAGATTCCAGAGACAAGCAATTTGGGTGTCCACACCCAGGGTTGCCAGGTTTCACAACAAAATCCCCATTAAAAATTCAGGGGTGTAAAATACACGGTTTTGTTGGGGCTCCCCTGGTAAATTCGTATTCCAGGGGCTAAATATGACATTACTGGGGTCGCTTAATACCGCGTACATGAAAAACAACAGTGTTATAGTACCCCAGCGGGAAAACCGCTGACTTGGCAACACTGTCCACACCTGACGTGACACCACAACACAATAGATTCATTCAAATATCACAGCCAATCAAAAGCGTGTGTGGATGGGCTAAGATTATTAAATGTACTCATTGAGTGACTGATACTGTCTTTGTAATGGAATATACTTGTTGGTTTCCATTTGAGTTCGCAGTTTTAACACTCAGCTTTGCTTTTAATATATTTTCAAGATCTAAGGTAAACTATCTGTTGTTGCTTTCAGTATGGCTATTAGGTCACGCAAAATGATATTCAGACTCACATTAGACACATTTTACTTTGAATAAAGCACATAACATATTACCTGAGATTATCACTGTCATATGGTTTGTATGTTGATGTTCCAGCTGCGACATCGGAAATAGAAACCATTTCTAAAATAGACATTTCGCTTGTCGCCGTCACAGGTAGTTAGGACAAAAACTCCAGTTAACTTGGAAAAGATACCTGAAAAGATACCTTTTATCGTGTGTTGCGGTGTTGCATCACGTGCAGTTAGAACACGGTGTTAGTGAAAAATAAATGTTCTAGATACTGCATGCTCAGTTCTGAGTGCGATCTCTGTAAAATGATTTCTAAAAATCCTCAAATGTGATTTTAGGTGCATTGTGAAGATCACAGGAGACATGACGCTGTCTTTCCCCAGCGGCATCATCAAGATTTTCACCTCTACTCCGTCTCCTGCTGTACTCAGCTTCAAACTCTCAAACACTAGCAGATTAGAGCAAGTCATGCCCAACCAGCAACTACTGCACAGGTGAGTTTGTGTTTCTGCATGTGTTATACTACCATTGGAGACCTTCGTTCATCTTCGGAACACAAATTAAGATATTTTTTATGATATCCGAGAGCTTTCTGACCCTGCATAGACAGCAAAACAACCACCTCATTCAAGGCTAAGAAAGGTAGGAAGGGCATTGATAAAATAGTCAACGTGTCATCAGTGGTTCAACCTTAGTTTTATGAAGCTACGTGCGATGAAGACTGACACGGAAGAGAAGAAATTTTTGTGTTCTTTCCACACAAAAAGTATTCTCGTAGCTTCATAAAATTATGGTTGAACCACTGATGTCAGATGGACTATTTTATGAATGTCCTTACTACCTTTCTGCATCTTGAAAGTGGTAGTAATGTTGCTGTCTGAGTCAGTCTTCTTATTTTAATCATTATTCCACATATTAGCATCAAGTGCTCAGGCTAAACTCACCCTGTTCTCACTCACCCACATGCTTTTTGTTGTCGTGTGAGTTTGTGCCAGCAGCTCCCAGGCACGACTAATCAAATCAGGAGGGATTTGTGAATTAATAGTTGAACTGCTGCAGTAGGGTTAGTTGTTTCATGCTGCTACAATGACACGCAGCAATGAATTATTGAGCTCCTAATAGTGTTTTCTCTATGTGTGTGTGTGACTCCAGTGACTCCTCCCAGAGCGACACAAACACTAAAGACTTCTGGCTGAACATGCCTGCACTGACAGCGTACCTCAGAAAGAGCTCTGAGCAGAACCCTGCTGCATCCTATTACAACGTGGACGTCTTAAAGTACCAGGTTCGTAGCTTTTCATTCAGTTATCTTTGGGATAGTTCTCTCCCATGAATTCTTCAAACATATAAGTAAAGCATGTTAATAGTAGCTGTTCTAGTATAGTACTGTTGATAATTAGTTTGATATTTGATCATAAAGCCATGTTGTGAGCAAAATCTTTTGGACCTCCTTTCTCAGGTATGTTCAAATGGGATTCAGTCAACGCCTCTGAACCTTGTGGTGTATTGGAAATGCACTCCTAGTACTACAGATCTGCGAGTGGACTACCGATACAACCCAGAGGCCATGCAGCCCCCCGCAGCGCTCACCAACGTACAGGTGTTAGTGCCCGTCAATGGCGGCGTAACAAACATGCAGTCACTTCCCAATGCCATCTGGTGAGTTGGAGGGTGTAGGCATACAAACATATGAAAACACAATATGTGAACCTGGACCACAAAACCAGTCATAAGGGTACATTTTTCAAAATTTAGATTTATACATCATGTGAAAGCTGAATAAATAAGCTTTTCATTGATGTATGGTTTGTTATGATAGGACAATACTTGGCCGATATACAACTATTTGAAAATGTGGAATCTGAGGGTGCAAAAATATCTAAATATTAAGAAAATCACCAAATAAGGTTCTTAGCAATGCATGTTACTAATCAAAAGTTAAGTTTTGTGATATTTACGGTAGGAAATTTACAAAATATCTTCATGGAACATAATCTTTACTTAATATCCTAATGATTTTTGGCACAAAAGAAAAATAGATAATTTTGACTCTTACAGTGTATTTTTGGGTATTGCTACAAATATACCCATGCTACTTAAGACTGGTTTTGTGGTCTAGGGTCACATATATCTTGCGGAACAAAAACACTGCTGTATAAACCTAATCACTGAAATAATAAGTTATATATATAATATACACTACCGTTCAAATGTTTGGCGTTGGTCATATTTTTTCATATTTTTAAAAGAAGTCTGCATTTATTTTTTATCAATAATACAGTAAAAAGAGTAATATTGTGAAAAAGAATTTTAAAATAATTGTTTATGTTATGTTAATATATTTTAAAATGCAATTTATTCCTGTGAAGGCAAAGCTGAATTTTCAGCAGTCATTATCTTTGGTGTTGAATGATCATTTAGGATTCTGAAATTGCTAAAAAGAGTTGTGCTGCTTTTCAGGATTTTTTGTCAAATAAAAAAGTTAATAACAACAGCATTTATTTGAAAAAATATATAAGTCTTTCCTGACACATTTGATCAGTTTATTGCATGATTGCTTAATAAAAGTCTTGCTGACCCCAAAATGTTGAACGACAGCATATACATATTCTTGCAGTCACCTTAACTATATGATTGTTACTGTTTTAATTAGGAATGCAGAACAGAGTAAGTCATTATGGAAACTGAGCGACATCTCTGACAAGTCTGAAAATGAAGGTAAGAACAAATATACTGTCAAAATTAACCTATTTAAAAGGGTTATGTCATAAAAAAATCTAATTTTCCATGGTCATATTAAATATGTTTGCTGTATCATGTACAATACAAACATACTGTAACTTTGAAAACTTCCTTCCCAGTGGAAATTTAAAAAAAAACTCATGCTGTATGTCTGGGGCAGTTAAAAACTATTTAAACTTAAAGGAACACTCCACTTTTTTTGAAAATAGGCTCATTGTCCAACTCCCCTAGAGTTAAACAGTTGAGTTTTACTGTTTTCGAATCCATTCAGCCGATCTTGGGGTCTGGAGGTAGCACTTTTAGCATAGCTTAGCATAGATCATTGAATCTGCTTGGACTGATAGCATCTCGATCAGAAATGACCAACGAGTTTTGATATTTTTCATATTAAAACTTCACTCAAATATATTACGAAGCGCCTGAAAGTGACCGGCACTAAGTTTGTGTAGATGCAGAGTTGCAGCCGGCAGAGTTAA